>CATIWO010097960.1:0-20595 GCA_949673435.1 Macaranga tanarius | reverse complement strand
AACTTGCAAAAAGAAAGAAATTTTTTTTTTTTTTTTTGAAATCTCATGATTGAGTTGATTTAAAGAAAAAAATTTAATGTGGTAAAAATTTGAATGTAAAATTTTCCATTATAAAATATTATTACACATAAATTTATAAATTTAGTGAAATTTTACATAATTCAACCAACCCTTTCTATTATAGTTATTTTTTTTCATTGACTTGTAGGCACGACTACCCCCTTATCATGTTCTTAGCATCTACCCCTCTCTATACTTACAATTCTTATTTCTTATTTCTTTAATTTTGGGGTTTTTATTTTAATTAACATCGTTGGACCTATATTATATCAGAATCCAACTTATTGTATATATTGGCGAAATGCAGCAAGAAAATTAAGGCCCTTGAGAGATCACATAAAACTTAAAAGGTACTTTTTGTATGGATCATCAGTTAATCTCAGCTCAAGAACCTCTTCTTTCGAGTAGTCATGGCTTCAACAGCACATGCTCCAATATTACATCATCAGCACTGAAGTATCTTGAGCGCATGGATTGCATTTCTCTTTAGCTTCCCAACAGAATTTGGGCACCGTTTGTTTGACAATTGGCAAGCGGCCATGGGAACAACAATTTTTCGTCTTTCAGGTGCAATTATATACTTTATCGTACATTAATTCATTTGATGATTGTATATATATTTCAAGCTTCAAATTGACATATATACATGCATATTGAAGGACCCGTGTTCGTGATGTTCAGTGCACCGGTGCTTCTCATTACATTTCTTTGTATTGCACATCTTATGGTCTCCGGCGAGCAGGATCTCGAGCAGTATGTCTCAGATCTTACGTATAAAATCTTTTGTTTACTGCTATTTCTGAAATAAATACTCAAGATATATATCGTGTTAATTTATGGCAGCCGGAAGAAAAATTCATCAAAACGTCCTAGAATAAGCTTGTGGACATTTCCTGTTTCCATTTGGGGTTGTTTCTGCGGCTGAGTTCATTGGGGTTTTGCTCGTTGTTGTGTTTGTCCTTTGGGATTTGTACTTCAAAAAAATTAGCCAAATTATAACATTTTTTCTATGGGATCTTTTAGTTTATACTTTAAAATTGGAATGTGAAATGGAGTAAAAGATTTAATAAAATGTCTGGTTTAAGATGGACTCAGTATCAGAATCACCATGTATGTAGGAATGGGGGAAGGGGGACCAAATTTTGAAGGACACTCTCATATTCACTGCACGTGCGGTGCAGAAACGATTGGATGACTTTAAAATGGGCATATATATATATATATATATATATATATATATATATATATATATATATATCGTTCAACGTTCATGCAAAAATCGTTGGATTACTTCAAAATGGTACCCCGGTGTGGTGATAAAAGGTTTTAAGGATGGCTCCTGAGGTGTAGATTCAATGCCTATCCTCCGCAAACAACCAACTCACTAAAAATATTGCGCTGTATTAAAAACAAGGGCCTAATTATTGTTATTATTTTTTAAAATTTGATCTAAGTAACACTTATTTTATTTTTTTTTAAAAAAATTAAATTTTTATCTCTTTTAATTTTTATTCCATTAATATTAAAAAATTTCTGTTAGAATGAGACAATTTTTTCACTGAAATGATATATAAAAAGATCAAAATACATTTCAAACATGGAAAAATTATAATTTGTTAAAAAATACTAATAATATGACACTACTAGAAAACAGACAATTACCGACGGATTCCCGATGGATTTCGTCATTACCGACGGATTCCCGACGGATTGTAATATGTCGCAAAAATCGGCGTCGCTAATTTTTACCGACGGATTTTTAAAATCCGTCGGTAAATTACCGAGGGATTACCGACAGAATGAATTCCGTCGGCAAATTTACCGACGGAATTCAATCCGTCGGTAATTACCGACGGAATTCAATCCGTCGGTAATTACCGACGGAATTCATTCCGTCGGTAATCCCTCGGAAATTTACCGACGGATTTTAAAAATCCGTCGGTAAAAATTAGCGACGCCGATTTTTGCGACAGATTACAATCCGTCGGGAATCCGTCGGTAAATCCGTCGGTAATTACCTATTTTCTAGTAGTTTAACTTAAAAGTAAGCTATTGATTAAAGATAGTGTGGTTGTATTTTTTTTGGTGAAAAAATTTTAAATTGATTCAATAATTACTCAAATCAACCGATGATTAAGTTGAGTTCAAATTTCATAACACTAAACTCAAATTTTATGAGTCTAATTAAAATTAGTTGCACGTCATATATATATATATATTAATATATTTTTATTTTAATATAATTATATAAAGATTTTATTCAATCGAGTAGAGTTCAAATATTTTTAGCTTTATTTATTTTAAAATTTTATAAATTTGTATAATTAATTAAATCAATTTGAGTTGAGATTGAATAAAATAATTATTCAACCAAGTCAAGTTTCAAGCTTTAAAAAAAAATCAATCTAGCTCAAGACAAAATTCAAGTTTTACTGTAGAATTGAACTCAAAGTTAACAATGTTAATTTTAATTTAATTCAGATTAATTACACCCTAAGAAATGGTACCAAGAATGTATTCTTTGTTTTTGTGGAATTAGCTTCAAAATGGATAAAAATTTTCACTTTTTCCCCATAAAATGGGAATGTAGAGTATACCCTACTGAATTAATCATATAAATATATTTTAAGATATATTTATTAAATTTAGGGCAAAGGTGCATTTCCACCCCTAATATTTATATCGAGGAGCACATATGCCTCTAATATTTTTTTTGAACCATTTAAGCACAAAATTAAGTTTTTTCTGTGTTTTTAGCTCCTCATTTAACGTTGGAGTTAACACCATTAAATGAGGGGCCAAAAATACAGAAAAAACTTAATTTTATGCTTAAATGGTCCAAAAAAACGTTAGAGGCATATGTGCTCCTCGGTATAAACATTAGGGGTGAAAATGTACCTTTGCCCTATCTATATCCAGCACCATGGCTCTAATAAAAAAATATCGACATGGTCTTTAGCAGTTTGATTATTGATATGAACAAGAAAAACTCTTTGGCCATTTTGGTGAATTTTACTTGAAATCTCACAGAAATGGAGTCTAACAAGGTAATAAAAGCCAAAATCAACAGGGAATGACTATCTATCACTATAGTTACTTGTAGGTGCATCTAGAATTGTTGTGGTAGAGGTATAAACTTGGATTGGAGCTGCACACAATTTTTCTTTACATACAGCATATAGTAGTGGTCAGAAGTATATACTGACCAACATGGACCGAGAACAATGCCTTCGATATGCTTAACCCTAAATAAGTGATTGGTTTAAAGTAAAGTCGAACAAAAGAAGCATATGTTTTTTTCTCTTTTATTATTATCCTAAACCTCGCACTTGTGGACTGTATTGCTATTGTTGTGCAATAATAAAAGCTCTTCCGCTCTTTTTTTTTTTTAGTGATTTACCAAAACAAAGGAGAATATCTCCAATCAAAATATAATCTTCTTTTATTTTTCAACTTTCCCATTTGTGCACTAACTATATTAAAAAAAATGAAAATCAACCGGAAGCAAATTTAAGAAGCCACCCACCTGAAGAAAACTAATTTCTCTCTCAAGCATCTACACCTTAGCCATTTCTCTGCGCTTGCCAAACAAATCAGGATACAAGGGCGGAGACTTAGGACAGTGGCGACAAAGATGAAATAGACGAAGAGCCACTGCTATTACTACCATTAGACTTAGACACAGCAACAACCATTACTCTATAACTTTCTTACGTAGTAATAAACTCTCTAAGAAAACACACTCAAAATAAAAAAGGAATATGTGAAAAAAAAAAGTGAGCAAGCAAGAAAGCAGTACTGGCAAAGGAAGTAACAAAGGTCAAGCAACCACAAGTGGATTATATGGGACAAACAACAAGGAAGGCAAGTAACATTAGGTATGTGTGTCGTGTGTGACTAAGGGAGAGAGAGGGTAAAGGAAAAAAAAAATAAAATTAGGTCTCTAATTGATATTTTTATATTAAAAAATTACAATTTAATACAAGAAAAAACGAAAATTTTAACATATCTTAAATGAGGGGGCCAAAAATATGGAAAAAACTTAATTTTGTGCTTAAATGGTCCAAAACAATGTTAGGGGCATTTGTGCTCCTCGGTATAAATATTAGAGGCAGAAATGCACCTTTGCCTATATAGATAACGGTGTTAACTCCAACGTTAAATGAGGGGACAAAAACACAAAAAATAAAATTTAATTTTGTGCTTAAATGATCCAAAAAAAATATTAAGTGCGTATGTGCTCCTCGGTACAAATATTAAGGGTGAAAATGCACCTTTGCCCTTAAATTTATTTTTAAAATTTTGAAACAGCTCAAATTCTGAAATCAAATCCTCCTCCAAGTAATTAATCCTTAATATTTAGAGCATTTCCATTTGCCAAATGATATGAAGTTTCTCTTTTTTTTAAAGAAAAAATTTTCTGATTCAGATTAAGGGTTCCCAAAAAAAAAAAAAACACAACAACAACAACAGTTCAATGAAACTGAAGTGAAGCTTGAACTTGTGGTTTTAAACTGACAGTGGATTTTGGAAGAACTGATGCTACCTTGTTCTTGCTTTATAATATAATCAGAAAATTTCTTACATATGGCCATGTGACAAGGTTGATAATTTGTAACCACTGCAGTAGAGACAGCTACCAAACTCATATAGAAGATACATAAATCATAGTCCAAAAGACTTTGGAGGATAATTTGCAATAAAAATTAAAAAATGAATTTGACCTTTTTATCCTTATTTTGACACATGATCAAGTATTGATGGGATCAGACTCTGTTTCTTTTATTGTGCAGGTTCTGACTTTTTGTTTTAAAGAGCTTCTGAAATATGCCATTTTATATTAAGAAAATTCTTCTGAATTTCTATGAGCGCACTACATTCAACACTACGCACACTACTTATTTAATCATTAATGAATAGGACAATTTTTTATATAATAAAACGATTTTTACCTATTTTTATTATAATTTACGTTACATCTAATGTTTAGATACATAACATTTATACATATATTATGTATTTTTATTGACTAACTAAAATAAATAAATAGGAATATCCCATATGTCGGTTGGAAAAGTCAATCTTTGCCTATAAAATTCCCCGAATATTCAAAAATAAGATTGAAGAACATTATTGAACAAGTAGAAGAAAACTAACAAATAGTAGATACAATCCATCATCAACAAATTAATGATTATCCTGTTCTCTTAATATTTTAGCCAAAGCCATCCATATTTTTTACAATGTACATGAGTTTCACATCAATTATTAATAATTCTGTATGACGTGTACAATACATGCTCTTCAATATTATTTTCCTTGGTCAATCAAATGTGTGCATAACAATTTATTTTTTAAAAATTTTTAATTCCTTGCAAAGCATCTTGACAAATGATTTTTACTTGCAGGATTTTATGTTTTGATTTAGTATGCTTTCGGTCATTAAAGTTTTGGTTTGTCATTAAAATAAAAAAAAAATTATCAGGTTTAGTATTCTATAGGGTGGTCCATGCAAATATATATACATGAAAAATCTGCTTTTCTGAAGGGATCATGACAGTGTACACATTTTTCCCCTTTTAAAGATCCAATGAATAATTTTTATTGAAATAAATATATAAGAGTATAATGTAAAAGAATTGTCAAATATTTAAAGTACTTTTAGTAATATTTTGGTGAACAAAATAAAAATTAATTTAGTAATATAAAATGTGAAGAAGATGTTTAGCAGTTCACCATTTTTTTAAATAAAAATTTGTATAAATATCAATTATGCCAGTCTGTGTTAAATAAAAAAATATATATATTACATGTGTTAGGTTGCGTTTTGGATGAGGATAAATATTACTCCTATAATGCATAAACCCCTTAACTTTATTTAGTAAGTTTTAAACATTAATTAAGATTAATCATTAACCCCTTTAATAGTTAAATCCATTTAAGTGTATTTCTATTAACTTAGGTGTAAGTAGGGTAAATTTCTGTAAAATATTCTTTTATTGAAAATATATAAAAATTTTTATTTTTCTATCATTTTTATGTATATTTATAAATTACTTCTCATTTTTTTCTACATTAGTAAACAACAACTAAAATCTATAAAAATTTATATAAATCAATTTTTTATGGTGGTTTTATTATTTCTATCTTTTATTTGCAATTTTTATCTTATTATTGTTACTTGTATGTATATTTTTTTTCAATTTTTTCATGTCAATTCTTATGAAAATGTTAATGAATTAATCATATTAGTATTGATTAAATATTATTGTCACTATTTTGAATTTAAAATATGCAAAATCTCAAATAATTATCATATTTGTTTTCATGACTAGCTATAAGCTAATTGTTATATGCAATATTGTTTTTAAAATTTTTTTTATTCTTTATTAATTGTATTGTATAAAATCTATACTAATTTTTTTATGTGTAGGAATGTATAAATATATATATATATATTATGTATTTATATTTTCGTAAAATTCGTTTGTAATAGTTTTTTTAATTATTTGACATTTTTAAAATTAATTTTATTGTTTATGAATATTTTAATAATGTATTTATTTATTTATTTCATATATATTAACAGCTTTTTTTAAAAAAATCATTAACACAGCGTATCTATTACCCTTTATTTTTAAAATAAGATTAACAATTTAACCGTTATACTTATAACTGTTACTCCTTTAATAGTTACACATGTAACTGTTACACCCAATTTCTTTAACTTTGATCTAAATGCAAGGTTGTTTAATGGTTATTTTTTAAAAAGTACTTTAAGGTGTTACTTAATTTTTTCTCTCATTAGTTTGTAGAATTAATTTTGATCATATTTATAAAGGAAGATTTGTTTCTTATTATGTAGTCTATTAATGTTTAGATCATTTGACCTTCCTATTAATGAAAAAATTATTGTTATTATATTTCTATACTTTTTAAAATAAATAGGAAATAAAATTCCAGTTTATAATAATTAAAACTTAATTATATATTATTGTTTTTCTTGAAACACACATAAAAATATATATTGCTAATATGGAATAAAAATTATTATGTCACCAATATAATGGAGAGGGTGTTTGGCAAATTATTCAGATGGAGTTGATAGGTGTTTAGTTTCCAATAGACAAAAAAAAAAAGTATTTGATTATATTTATTTAAAAGGTAGTTGATAGTTGTTAAGATACCTATCACCTAATGTTCACATCAACTCCAATTAATAAATTTTTATGAACAGTTTTTATTTATTAAATATAATTATTTAATTACCTTTATCTATTTAAATATAATTACTTAATTATTTTTATCCATTTAAGTTAAACTAACCAATTTATTTTGCTATACATTTATAACATTAATTTCTTTTTCATATTTTTTAATTAAAATTTATAAATAGCGTTTTTAAGGAAATGCGAATTTATTATACTTTTCATGTATTAGTATTTTTATTCATATTTTAATATTTATATATATTATATGTATTTTTTTCTAAGAAATATATTGTTGTATGATATTATTATATTTAATTATATTATGCTTAAATATTCAAAATTTATAAATATAAAATATCTTTTTTTATAAAAATTAATAAACATAACTTAATACATATTTTATATATTATAATTTGAACATTTATATTTAATAAACAACAACTATAAATAATTTCACCAAATATTTAATATTAATCAGTTAGCAACTATTAGCAACAATTATTGGTTAACAACCACCGGCTATCAACAATAGTTTAACCAAGAAGTCCAAATACTGTTTGAATGGTAAACGATTTTTCTCATGGATTTATTATTTTGTGTTTTTCTTTTTTACCATTTAAGAATTACATTATGCAAGAGACTTATCTATATGAAAAATTACAGCATTTATCATATTTTCTAACTTTGTTTTATATCTTAAAATTTGTTAAAAATATTTTAATTTAATTAATCCATGATAATTTTAATATAATTTATACTTTAATCAAAATTATCAAAAAAAAAAAAAAAGAAAACAAACATGGTCTTCTTAAACTAAAGCTCACCACATATGGTTTAAGTATGTAATTTTAAAAAATTGATTAAATTATATATTACATCAAAATTATAAATAATTGATTAAACTAAAAAATTTTATTAAACTTTAAAAATTAAAATAAATTTATAATAAATTATAAAATATTTGTAATTTTTGATCCAAATACCACTATGCAATTTTGCAATCTTCAAAAACCATGGAAGTGATGAGACCCGAACAACCTTGACTGGCTGCATCTTTCATAATTTGCTGCTTCTATTGATTTTGGTGACAGGAACATAGTTGAACCATTCTAAATTTAGAAACCCTGTCCATATTTTTCTTTTGAAGTGAGAGTGCTTAAACCATATCGAAACTGAAAACAAACAAACTTAATTAAGAAAAAGAGATGGGAAGTAAAATACGTTTCTTTCGGATACGTAAAATTCTTGTATACACTAATTGCAAACTTCTTTTAATTAGAAAATAATAATACCAACAATTCGATTAGCAACTAATGAAGAAAATGTACAAAAAATATATATATTAAGAATGATCTAATTGATATATATATATTTTTTTAATAGTATGCTTGTTATTACTTGTAAAATTACAATTGTTAATTGTTAGTATTAGTTGGGAAGTGCCGAAGGTTGAGTAGCCTAGTGGTAAAACTCCCTTCTAGGCATGTATAGGTCAAGGGTTCAAATCTTGCTCCCCTCTCTCCCAGTTCAAAAAAAAAAAAAATATTAATGGGGAGGTAGATATTTAATCTATTACCTGTTGTGGTAATAATTCAAAAAAATTCTTAGTCACATCAAGGATTTGATGAGGCCCCAAATGCTCATCGTGATTGATACTTTTATTTATAAAAATTGTGAATGTTTCGAGTTCTTATAATTACTAATCACTAATATTAATGCAAATTTATTATTTTTATCATAAGAGGGTGACTATTCCTTTTATGTAATCCACAACTATTGAGCCTCTATTGGAAAAAAATAATAATAATAAAGAAAAGGTAAACATAACAATATATTCTGTTTAAAAAGTTTCTTGTGCAAAAACAAAAACAAAATTGGGAGTTTAAGCAACACAGTGGTTGACTAATTTTATTTATGTTATTGAGAAAGGAGAACAACCAAATGGGTTGGTAAGTTAATGCGACTGGAAACATTGGATATACGCAGAAAAATTGATATCATGCATTATTTTATTGCATCATCTGCTGTATTTATTTACAATCTTTTTGAATTAATCAATTTATAAAGAGGGATCAAATCATAAATGACATAGCCAAAAGAGTTGATATCTTTTGATGATGTCCACTTTTCTCATGGCATCATCATTTTAATTAGACAATTAATGTTTATCCACTAACAAGTAACCATGTATAGAGCCGTGGCTAATGACCCTCACTGATATATTTATATATATCATAGAGCATTTCACATGCTATAATCCATCACCTAATCCACAGTATTGAATTAGTCTGAGCAAGCAACTTGGACAGCGGCAACAAGTTAGGTCACTATGAAATGAAATGAGTTAGAAAAATGGTTTTGTGTATATATTTCTCAATTGAATAATACAGGATACAAAGATACATATATATACACAAAGCTATAATGGTTTGATACCAACGTGATAACTAATACTTATCTTTTTTTAGGATAGAGAAATTTTGAATTTAACACAACAACCTAAAGATAGAAATTTGAATTTATAGTAGCAGATATTTTAGCACCAAAATTTGAATTTCTTGCAGTAGATAATTTTACTACCTAAAATTATCCTGTAAGTCCTTGACCGAATGGAGAGGTAGGCAAGAATGAAGAGCTTGAAATTGAGCCATGGACAAGAGCTTGGTGAAAAGATCTGCAACCTGGTCTGTGGTAGGTATGAAACGAACTTGCAACACACTATCTGCGATTTGTTCTCAGACAAAGTGATAGTCTAATTCAATATATTTGGTCCTGGCATGAAAGACGGGATTGGAAAAGAGATAGATTGCTCTAATATTGTCACACCATAGGGTACTAGAAGTTGGTGGGTAGCCAAGTTCAGATAATAGAAATCGAACCCAAGTTACTCTGAAGTGGCATTAGCAATGGCTTTATATTCACTCTCGGTTGAGGATCTAGCTACGATTGGTTGCTTTTTAGCTAGCCAAAAAGTAAGACAATTGCCTAGAAAAATTGCATAACCACTTGTTAATCTCTGATCATCCGTATCACCACCCCAATCACTGTCTGAATAACAATGAATATCGAAGTACTTGTGAGAATCAAAATGAAGGTGAAAATCTAATGTACCTTTCAAATAACGTAAAAGCCGCTTTAATGCTTTCCAGTGAATATTTATTGGGACATGCATAAATTAATATAATTTATTTACAAAGAAGGCAATATCCGGTCAGGTCATAGTTAAGTATTGCAAGACTCCTACTAGTTGACGATATTGAACATCATTCACAGTCAATGTGCCGAAATGTTTAGAGAGAGGAGGAGACATAGCCATTGGTGATTGGCAAACATTAGATTCTAAGAGGCCATCTCTTTGAAGAAGATCAGTAGCATATCAAGTTTGTGATAAATATAGACCATTGGTGTTGCGTTTAACTTCAATCCTTAGAAAATAATGTAATTCACCAAGATCTTTGACTGGAAATTCAGAGTTGAGAGCAGAGATGATAACATTAATTTATTTTTGTGAAGAATCGGTGATGATAATATCATCAATATAGACCAGAATATAGAGTGTGGTAGTGGCTGTATGGGAAATAAACAGTGAGAAATCGGCTTGAGATTACCTGAAGTGATTTTGGCATAGAAAATCACCAAGCCGAGAAAACCATGCCCGAGGTGCTTGTTTGAGACCATATAAAGAGCGATTCAGTTTACAAACAAAGTTCGGCCTTGATTGATCCACAAAACTAAGTGGTTGGCGCATATAAATCTCCTCTTATAAGTGACTATAAAGAAAGGTATTGGAAATATCGATTTACCTAATTGGCCAGTTATACATTGTGGTAAGTCTAAGAACTGAGCGAATTATAGTTGCCTTGACAACGGGATTGAAGATTTCTTTGTAATCCACACCTTCTTCTTATGTAAATCCCTTGGCAACTAACCTTGCTTTATGACGATCAATGGTACCATCAGGTTTGCGCTTGATCCTATAAATCCACTCATTATCAATAATGTTAGCATGTAGAGGTGGAGAAACCAAGTCCCAAGTGTTATTGGATATCAATGCATTGATTTAAAGTAACATGGTCTTTTGCCATTCATTATATTTGCAAGCTTGATAATAAGTTTATAGTTCATATTCAAGATAATTGGCCTGGGTATGTTTAGTGGAAAAGTGAGCTTGGCGTTTAGCCATGGTGTTTGGGAAAAAGGTCATTGGATGCATACAAGAGGTATGGTTAGTAGGAGGATCTTCGGGGTTATCATATTTAGTGAAATCAATAATGAGATTAAGACCAGGTAGTGCGAGAGGATTAAGACTGAGAGATGGTATGGCAGAAGTTGGTGATCAAGTTAAAATGGGACTCAAGGTTGGTGGAGATATAGATAATCGTGAAGATGATGGAGAGGAAATAGAAGACGTATCTAAGACAAGGCGGCAGTGGAAGGAAATTAAAGTGTAAGCTATAGTGAGGTAAATGAATCAAAAATTTTCACTTTATTATGAGTGATATTGTTAGGAAATTTGGAGTTTGCGGAAGCTTGAGAGGATCAGAAATTATTTGAGATAATAAACAAACACCACCAAAAATAGAGAAAACACAAAACACACAGGAATTAACGTGGTTCGGCGTAAGCCTACTCCACGGGTGAAGGAGGAACAAATTCACTAATCAAAATAAAGATACAAGAAAATAGAATGGAGATAAACATTCAACCCTTAGCCCCAATTACACCCCAATCAAGCTCTTTACTTGGAACACGAGCAGCACACAAGGCATTCACGGTGTCTCTACCACTTTTTACACTCTCAATACGACACACTCTAACATATATACATGTAGCCCTATTTATAGAGGATATAAATCCAAAATCCAACTTAATCAATGATTCTCTTCAATATAGGAACCTCTTCAAAATAGGTGATAAGTGATAAGAATTTAATTCCAAATAAGAGTTTAATTCCTAAGTAAGAGTCCAATCCTATTGGGGTAGGATTTCCTTGACTTGGCTACCAATTATATGTCAAAACATCAATTATGTGCGCTACACGGCCATGTTTCGACCCGTGTTCAATTCTGGACAAAACGGCAGATTCCAACACGGCCAACAACACACCCGTGTTCACAATACACCCTGAGACACGCCTGTGTTGCTGCCCATGTCTACCTCCAACATGTAAAACATGACCAAACTCGTCCAAAATGCTCAAATAATGATGCCATAGGCTAAAATCAAGTCACATATTAACATATATATAATTTAAATGGCAAAATGAAGTCATCAAAGACAACGTATTGAATAATATAGACTTTATTACTTTTAACATCAAGACAAAAGTGACCACAATGATTTGGAGATCGTCCAAGATAGACACATTGCTTACTATAAAAAGAAAATTTGTGAGTATTAAAATATCGTAAATATGGATATATGGCACCTCCAAAAATTTTTTTAGAGTTAGCATAATTTGGCTTTTTGTTATATAGGATTTCATATGGGACTTTATTTTAAATACTTGTACTAGGCATATTATTTATTGAATTAATAGCATGCATGAAAGCATGTGGCCAAAATTTTAATTGAATAGAAGCATGAACAAGTAGAGTGAGACCAGTATAAACCACATGTCTTATTTTTTGCTTTGATAAACCATTTTTTTCATGAGTATAAGGACATGCAATGCGATGAATAATACCTTTTTGTTTGAAATATGAATTTAGTTTTTGATATTCACCACCCTAGTCAGAATGAAATGCTTTAATTGAAGAATTGAATTGAAGTTGAACAAAAGACTCAAAAGTTTTGAATGTGTAAAAGACGTCACTTTTATTATGCAAGTGGAAAATCCAAGTAAAATGAGAAAAATCATCAACAAATAATAGAAATAATGAAATCGTAGATTACTAACATCAGGAGAAGGTCCCCAGACATCAGAATGAATAATATCAAATGGGTTATAACTCAAATGATCAACATAAGTAAATGGTAATTTAGCCATCTTTCCTAGCCTACAAGAAGCATAAAGTTGTGTCTTAGTAGAACTTGATGAGAGTAGTAAATTGTTATTATTAATAATCTTGGAAACAATATAATTATGAGGGTGCCCTAGTCGTGCATGCCATGTGGAAAAGGGAACTGATTCATGAAAATAAGCTTGAGGCCTCAAATTTTCAAGTTTCTAAATTCCTTTACTACTCTTGGCTTGCAATAGGATGTCCTTGCTCTCCTGATCCTTAACTAAAAAATGAGTTGGGTGAAATTCAAAAAAGTAGTGATTGTCATGGGTAAATTTTTGAATAGTTAACAATGGTTTGGTAAAACTAGGATCATGTAACACATCCTTTAACATCAAGTTAGTGTTTTCAAATGAAGAGCAAAAATATATACTAGTATGTAAAATTGGCATTAATTGCCTATTACTAGTGGATACTTGATCACTTTCCTTGCATGCTTGAGGATCAACAATTGAGTGGAGATTAGGAGTTATATGATGAGTGGCATCAGTATCTAGAAACCAATATGGATTTGAATAAGTGATGCCTATAGATGGAGATGGCAACGACAAATATCCAGGAAAAGACTAATAGTTGAGATTTGCTTGTGGATGAGGAGCATTGCGAGGAGCATAGCATCTTCGACAGCGATCGACTGTATGATTGGAATAGCCATAAATTTGACATTTTCTTTTGTTATTAAAATTACCTCTGTAATTTTCATTTAATGAGGAAGTGTGAGTTGGTCTTGACAATGAAGGTGATGGAGGCCGAATTGTAAGGTTTGCCAAGGTGAAAGATGATGGCTTTTTAATAAAATTTCATGAAAGAGCAATTAACTATACAACTTTAAAAATGACACAGGTTTGGGCTTAAGATTTAAGGCAGAAATAATTGGATAAAATTCCATACCAATATTTTGAAAGACAATGGTATTAAACTCAGCCGGTGCTATCAATTGCCCAGTAGTAGCCAAATCATCAGAGAGTGATTTTGCCTTTTGGAGGTACTGAGATATAAACATACCATGCCTTTTGAGTTCTTAAAGTTCAACATATAACTGAAGTTGACAGTTCTGAGATACATAAATAAAAGCACTTTTTATTTCTTTTCATGCCGAAAATGAAGTGTTGTAACCAATAATATAAGAATACACTTCTTCAATTAATGAAGATAAAATCCATGAGCAGTTGATCTTGCTTGAACCATTAGGTATATGCAGAATTGACAATGGTTGTGGTGGAATTAGTAGGTGAAGTGATTGTTGATGGAGGAGTAGGTGTGCCATCAATTAAAGAATTCATATTATGGTATTTGAGAAGAGGAAGAAATTGGGTCTTCCAAGCAAGGCAGTTTCATGGAAAAAGTTTAATGGCAAAGCTATATGTAGTAGTAAAGGTGGATGATGGAGTTATTGAATTTGTTAAAGTGGGAATGATTTCATCGACCATTGCATGGGTTAAAGCTTTGATACTATGAAATAAAACAAGTTAAAAAATAGTTTTGTGTATATATTTCTCATTTGAATAATACAGGATACAGATATATTTATTAGCATAGATGTGCCCTAGTGTCATTCTTGTATGATGACATTGGACTTTTATCTAGATTAGCAATAAAATAATATTCATTTGAATTAAGTGTTAAGTTTATTTGAATATTTACCCTTTAATATTATGTTAAATGAGTTTATTATTAAGAGTTGATGATATAAGTGATAAACTTATTTAGTATATATATTATAAATATTCATAGTGGTTGGATTAATAGAGGGGTAATATTAATCCCTAGACTATCACCTCTATCTATTTTTCTTGATCGGTATATGATAACGATAGTGGGAGGTAGTGAGTCTCATGCTACTTGATATGCGATATCAAAATAGACATATGGATACTCATATGATGGGTGCATCCAACTGTGACGTAAGATTTGTGATTGCATGAAAATTCACTTTTGTTAACAATCACAATCTTAGACATAATGGTACATACGGTCCTTTGACTTGAGGTGACACGGTCATCCACATATAGTTGGTTAGAGTTTCTAACCGCTTACATATCTGTGCTAGCCACGTATGGGTATATGGCGTGTGGTGGCTCTAGTTGGTTATATGTAGGGATGAGTGATCGACCAATATGGAATTCATTACCTGGAGTGAACTAGGATAAGATCATATGCTATTTAAGTTATTCTTGATGAATAAGTACCTAGCCAGATCAAACTCAACTTACCCGGAAAGAGCTTCGGAGCTAGAAAAGAGTTTTTAGTAGTAATCGTATTTTATCGAGAATTGAACTAAATATGAGATCATATGATTGAGAGAATTAGAGTTTGACTAAATCATGACTCTAGCCGATGTTGGAATCTTGTAATGAAGGGACATTTAGTGTACGGTAATTATATTCTATGGTTCTTATGAATCTATGGAAAGCATTCATTTTTAATTGGGTAGTCGTGACATCTATGTTAGGGGTCACTCACGACTTATGAAAACTAAATGTGATTAATTGGGATTTTCACATATAGCATAGAAAGGTATTTCTATAATATTAAGTGTTAATATTATTTCTCATTGCCAATTAGACTTGAATCTAATAAGTCACACACATAAGAGTTGCACCAATGATGATAATTATTAATTTAATTATTAATTAAATTAATTAAATTGGACATGTGCAGGGATCTACCATATTCCGAAATCTAAATTCAAAGGTTATGACTTATTGTGATTAATTAAATATTAGTTTAGACTTGATTTAACATGTGATATAATGTTCAAGGACTAAATTGATATTTACCTCTAATTATATATATAGATATAGGCCATGAGATGGACCATAAGGATTAAATGTGATGGATAAGATTTGGGTTTTATTTAAGGGTTAAATAAGCCCATGAGTTTTCTTAATTAGTTTGGTATATATATGTGGGTCGTGGGCCTTGTTTAAGAGTTAAACAAGTACAAGACCTTAGCCCAACTCATTAAGAGTTAATGAAGTCAAAGGCTAAGGTTATACTTGTAACCAAACCAATCCCACTTATTTAAAAAAGTAACGCTACCTAAGCAAAAAGCTATGCATGCATATAGTTAGAGTGTGAGACACTCAAAAGCACACATACATGTAGCTTGACACTCAAGTTAGTGGGTTTTATAGAGACAAAAAAACTAATGCACATTTAAAGCCTTTTTTTTATTGCTACACTATAGAGAGAAAAATAGAGATAATTCTCAAGAGTTGAGATATCATCTTCTTCTTTCTTCTTCATCTAAGTGTTGAGAATAATAAAATTACAAGTGTTGTGAGCTTTTAAGCTAAAAGCCATTGTTGTACAAGAGTTGTACAAATACATATCCATCATTGACATCCATTGGAGGTTGCTGCAAAGTCCTACATATTCAAGTTTAGAGGAGTTCTAGCAAATCTCTTGGGTCATCTTCAAGAAAAGAGGCTTGTTAGTAGTTCTCCACCATCCTTGATATCTCATTAGAGCAACTTATGTATTTCAAGCTAGAGGCTTCACATTTATGGAGCTTGGAGCTTATAGATCACAACAACCTAAAACTTGTCAAGTATGCTACATACTTTAAGAGTTTGTAAGTGTTACTGCACTCTTATATTGTAGGACTTTTGGCTTTATGATACTTTGTGTTTTTTGTTGTTTTAAAAATGTTGTCCATGATGCATGTTTTTAGTCATATAAATTTTCTTGTGATATGATCTTAGGCTAGGTGAGATTCTAATATTCTTTCAAGAGTTGCATGTGGTTAAAATTTTTAAAATTCCGCTTAATCCATTTTGGTGGCTATGAATCTCCATTCATATATATATATATATATATATATATATATTCATAAAATAAAATATATAGCTCAAAATTTTAATATAGAAAAATAAAGAATTAAATAGAAAAAGTAAAAATAAATAGATAAATTAATAAATAAGAAGTTATGCTTAGAAAAATTTAATTAGCTTGTTAAACTTTGTTTTTAATTCAATAGACATCACAATGTTTAAATATATGAAAAAACTAAATTAAAGAAAGTAACATTGTTTGGTAAAAACTCTGCAAGTATGCAGAATTGACAAGTAGTAATTAAGATATTGTTCCTATAGAGATTACAATCTAACCACCTACCAATTTTTCTCTAATTGTTTAAAGCTCATGAATTTAATGAATCACTTAACTATGTCTACTAAAACTTTAATGAAAATATAAACCCTAATTTTGAAATCAATTAGCCAAATTAAAACTAACCATTAGGAAATTAATTCACCTCACAATCATTAGTCAATTCCCCTTTCCTAATTCAATTATCCATGCAAATCCCAAGTTATCTTTATTGTAATCACCTTTCTCAAAACTAATTAACCTACTTTATAACCCTTAATTAAGTTTATGTAACCTAATTCTCATTGTAATTACAAACCTTAATTAATAAAATCATAAAGTTTAATCTCAACTCTTATGGAATTAAATCAATTCAATTTATTTCTAATAATGAATCAACTCAATTTATGCCTATAGTTCTATCGAAATTATCATCTCTCAATGCATAATCTCAATTAATATCATGCTGATGTTGATCAAGTACAAACAAGCATTAATCTTAATAAACATAATTTTTGCACGAATAAAGAATTTATTAGAAAGGGAAAATTAAACTAACTCATGTTTCGATCCTTAATCCCTAATAAACAAAAACCTAGCCTAACATATTTAAACTAAACTCTGAAAACAAGTAAAAGAAATACATTACCAATTTACAAGAATTAAAAAGAAGAAAAGAAATTCAATCTCTTGAAATCTCGAATCTTTGATCTCCAATCTCGATCCTCAATAATGCCCTAAAAGATTCTCCTTTTCCTGTCAAAAGTCTCCTCAATATGAGTTCTCTTATTCCTTTTATAGCTTTCCTCCAACTTCCCTTTGATAAGCATCTAAAGAAGTCAATTTAATCTTGACTCTTCTGCGTACACAGCCATATTTGAATTATACACGGCCGTGTCTCGATCATATTCAACATTTAGATGCTTATATGGCTATGTCCCAAGCCGTGTATAGAGTTGGCAAATATGGCAGTGAGGTACACGACCTTACACACGGGCATGTCTTAACTCGTATTCAGGGCATCAAATTCCTCTAGAAGACTACACGACCCAGCACATGGCCGTATCTTCAACCATGTTCAGAAGCCTCTTTTAGTTCAAAATACTACACGGGATGACACATAGCAGTGTCTTTACCTGTGTCGACAATTTCTTCAAAAATTAATATCTAACACTCTGAATCTTTAATTAATCCACATTAACTCTTGATTAAAGACTTACAAAAGTAAAATACGCATAAATAGCCTATCTAAACACAATTTAACACAATTAAACCCAAAAATTAACTCAAATTAATTACTTAAAACATAATAAAATAGACATTTATCAAATTCCCCCACACTTAAGTATTTGCTTGTCCTCAAGCAAAATTACTCACTCAATATCTTATCACTATATTGAACAAAATTCATTAACCACTTTCACTTACACATTTAATACATTCTCCAATTAATATAAAATTTATAACTCGAAAACAAAAATAATAACTTAAAAGCAAGATAATGCTCATTATTGTCAAGTGAATAGCCATTCCATATATCATAGCTAAAATTTTCACAAATTAACACTCAAAACCATAATTCATCATTAACACTAATGTAAAACTCAAACCACTATTTTTACTTACTAACTCATCACTATTCTCAAGGGTGCATTTTATGCTCCATTTTGTTCATTCATTCTATTGTTTATTTTTTTCATTTCTTTTTTTATAGTAAGTGCAATTTATTCTCCATCTCACCTTTTTCTATTAACCATAGGCAATTGCGGGTGACTCTCCATCTTACCCTTTCCTTTGACCAAACTCAATAAATTATAGAATTTCAAACATCAATTTATGAGTCTCAATTATGAAAAGGGAATTAGCATTAGATTCATTAAATATATAAAAATTTCTCACCCTCAAATTATTACCTAAAGTTAAAAATTACAAAGTAAACATTAATTGGAGAATACACTAATTGTGTAAGGAAACCAAATCAATTGAATTAAGTTCATCAAAGTGATAAACATAATCAAATACTTAAGCATGAAAAGATAAAAATGAAATAAAAATTTCAAATTATCCACCCCCCACACTTAAACGAACATAAAATAATAACATAACAAATATCCATAAGTACACAATCTAAATAAGACACAAAAAATAATATCCAAAAACAAAATGGAAAACAACAAACCAGTCATCAAGATCAACATCATCATCACCATCATCACCCTGATCACCATCTAAATCCTTATTATCATCAGGTGCAAATATGGGCTCTGGCTCCATAGGATTCGAAGTAGATAGAAAGAAAACATCGAGTGCTGAAGACATGGGAGTAAAGGAAGTGTGGATCATGCAACAACCAAAAGTGTGGAATTTTGAAAATTTTGATTGCACGCAACACTTGCATTACACATGAACCACATCCATGCCCATAGATCATGTCACATAGAAAATATATAGCTAAACATGCATCTAGGATAATATAATATATCAACAAACAACCAAGTCATGCATTCACAATACAAGACCTAACAACTAAGGGTTTGGTAACACTTACAAACCTCCAAGTTGGTAGCATGCTTGATAAGCTTTGGTTAATGTTGATCTACAAGCTCTTAGCTCCCCATATGTGAAGCCTCTAGCTTGAAACACACAAGTTGTACAAGGATGATCTTTAAGGATGGTGAAAGCTCTACCCATAAGCCTCTTTTAATATATGACCTAAGAACTTGTTAGAGCCACTCTAAGCTAGAATGTGTGGAACAAGGATGTAACCTCTAATGGATGATGGACTTTGAACTTGTACAACTCTTGTACAATAATGACTTTAACTTTAAAACACACAACTCTTGTGTATATTTGAATTCTCTACACTTGAAGAAGAAGAAGGAAGAAGACACTCTCAATCCTTTTCTCTCTTTTGTTAGAATATTAAAATGCTCTCAATTGTAACAAATGGAGTTAGTTGGCTTGGTTATCTCTACACTCTACACTCTCCACTAACTATCAACAGAAACATGTTGGGTTACGAGCAAAATATCCTAATCAAATTGGAACATGAAAGCAGCGGTTATAACCCTTAACCCACCAAGGATCACATGCGTTTCATAAAAACCAAAGGAAGGGTAAACGAAACTTACCTCTTGTAGATCAATTCGTCAAGCCTTCAAGTACTACGTCTTGGTTTACTCGGATCTTCAAAGGTGTTGCCTTTTCTGAAAAATGACCACCCTCTA
>CATIWO010097906.1:0-18939 GCA_949673435.1 Macaranga tanarius | reverse complement strand
TACATGTATATATATCTATATATATATAAATGTATATATAGATATATATACATGTATATATATATATATATATATATATATAAATACATACATATATATTTTTCCATTTTTCCACATTTATTCCTCTGTCGAATTGTTGATATTGATGATATACTATCTTATTTCTTTTAAATATTCCTCTTAATGTTTCTATTATCCCAACTTGGTTTTTTTAATAAAAATTAGCACAAGTCAAATCATAGTGCAAAGTTTTCATATAGAAGCTATCATTGGCTATAAGTAATATATATAATATATGATTATGAATCACATATGCCAAAAGAAAGACTTGTACACAGTCTGTGCAAAGAATAATGAAGATAGTGGTTGTACCAACCACATGACACATGATCAAGACCTATTCAAAGAGCTTGATACAACCTATATCTCCAAAGTAAGAATTGGAAATGGACCGTGTTTAGCAGTAAAAGGCAAAGGGACTGTTGCAATTAAAGGCTGCTCAGGTTTGAAATTAATTTCTGAGGTTCTACTTGTTCCTAAATTTGATAAAAATCTTTAAGTGTTGGTCAGTTGGTGGAAGAGGGTTACAAACTTCTATTTGAGGACAAAGCCTGCATGATCAAAGATACAAAAGGCAGAGAACTATTCAAAATTCGAATGAAAGGCAAAAGTTTTTTGCCCTGAATTTGGTAGAAGATGAGCAAGCTACAATGCACAAGAAAGACAACACAAGTTTCCATGATTCCCACAACCAATTACCAGCTGTCAAAAGTGGTGTCAACCAGGGCGAGAAGCAAAAGTGCAAGGATATAGCACAACCATAAATGGAAGAGAAAACAGACTCCTCACTTAAAAACGCTCATGGTGAGGAGGAGCTTCAGCTAAAACTTGATAACACTTCGAAAAAAATTTTAGAACAGGCAAAAAAAGTAATGCAATTCCAGAAAAATGATGATAAATGTGAAGATAGGAAAGATAAAATGACTGAAATGATGGTTGATGATAGTGGTGGAGGATGCTTGGAACTTGAACTTACCAAGTGTCTGATGTATCTCCCCAAGAAATGGAATTCTAACAACTCGAGGATATTTCTAAATTATCAAGGAGAAGTGCAGCTAGTGATGCTCAATAATATATCAGCTTCTTTCCTTCTATTCTATCTTTGTTCAAAAAACTAACAATATATCATATGCGTGCACTCAAAGCCATACATATATAAGACCCAGCTCATATTTAAATGAATATATAACTAACTAACTTCAAAGGCAAAAATCATGCAACCCAATACTTAGAAAAAGGTAACAGAGATGTGAGATCATATCATATTAATTAAAAATCAGCAACAGCAAAGAAATGTAGTTGAGCAGCCATAACATCCACCAACAATAAAGAGGATTAAAACATGCCCAAACAAGCAGTTAGCAACAGAGCAACAGAACTGCAGAATAGAAATACAATTGCAGCCTAGCATCTTCAACAGGCAGCGACAGTAAAAGGTAAGCAACAGCTCCAAAATAATAATAAAATTCAGTAAAGCAGCAACAGAATTCACAAATGTCTCAGTTTAAAGTATTCCTACGCAGTAGAGTCCAATCTTTTAAATGTTCGATGTAACTAGGAATTTGTTCACCGTTTCACAAAAGAGGGCAAGCAATAAAGGGAAAGAAAAATAAGCAATTAAAATGGGTGTTAAAGATGAGAACCTCATCTCAAAGACAGAACCAATAAGAGCAATTATAACAACAATAAGAGCAACACCACGAATTACAACAGTAATAAGAGCAATACCACAAATTATAACAGCAATGGTAACAAAATCAGAGATCATAGATAAAAAAAATGAAAAGAAAAGGGAAGAAGAGAGAAAGAGATCTTACAATCAAAGTCGCAGGAACTCCTTTTCCAAATTGTAATCTGATTTTCAAAATTGAACAAAGGTAGTCTTGATTTGGTTGGTTTTGGAAATGATTAAAGAGTAGAGAGGATGAAGAACTTGGTTGATGTGAAATAATTAAGAAATCGATCGGTTGGTGCTATGAATGGAGGAGGCAGTTGTTGTGAATTGGTTGGTGTAGACAAATTAATAAGGGCAGAGGAAGGAAAGGATTTTAGAAACGTTCCAACAGCTTCATTTTACTGCTGTTGGGTTTCTGCGTTTATCAGCTCCTCCTAACGCTCACAGACGCTCCCAGCAACCAAAACAAACGCGTCGTTCTTTTTTTTTTCCAAAACGCAGGGCAAAACGCCCATCCAAACGAAGCCTTAGACTTTTTACTTTTCCATCCAAAATAGAAAATATAAATATACATATAAATATAAATAAATATCTTCAGATTATGTCATGCCACATGCCACAGATGTAAATGTTGGAGAAATGTCCAGCAGGTGAGCTACTGTGTCTAACATGATTCGAATTATGTCCACCACTAGCCTTCATCTGACATAACCTCTTAATTCCTATTGAAGTTACTATTCTATAATCCATGGCAGATCTTGAATTCTAATACGGTAATGGTAGCTCCGATTGCCTTTGATAAAATCCTGTGGAGTAATTGCTCTGGTGCTGTTGCTGTTGATGCAACCTTGTGTTAGCACTACTATTCATTGTACCCATAATAAATGGTTGCTGGTTAACTTGTGGAACTGCTTTTCTAAGTGGATTCTTGCTTGATTGTCACTTTAAAGTTTTGATTTCACATGGAATTTGTGTTGTTGCCACCACAATTGGCCACAAGTCTGATGATAAAAACCAAACCAATAACCAGAATCGATAACTTATGCTACTTATAAACTAACATTCCACCAATTCAGTGGATCAAAATAGTAACCAGTAACTTAATCAAATACACTAAAAAATGAGAACAAAAATAGTTTCTTTAAGGTATAAAACCCACACAATTCTTAAATTTTAGCTTATTTTGGACTGACAAGAAAAATGGAAAGAGCACTTATTAGATAGCAGGGGAGAAGACGATTACTTTTCTGTCACAGAAAGCAAAGCCGACGGCTTCTCTCCCATCCCACCTCTAGCGCCGCCCCCAACCTCCGTCGTCACTGCCGCTGCCACTGCTTTCCCATCTTTATCACCGCCTATGCTATTTTTTTTCAACTTTGTAGCAAATTTTTACCTTCGATGATAGATTTGATGATTATCAAACAGTTGGCTGCGGTGGTACTGTTGAAGAAGAGCTTATTGTTATAAGCAAATTTTAATGTTGTGAGATTTGAATTTATTTGTAACCCTAATTAAGGATGAAAAAACAAATTGTGAAAGAGATCAGAACCAAAGGAGGAACACGAAATTGGAGGTAAAAATATATGCTTGAATTACCAATTTATCCCTTAGTCACATACGTGTAATATATATATATATATGTATTTTATACATTGTATAGCAGTTTTGTATATGAAAAGACCATTTATGTTATTTTAAACATTTGCGATGCACTGTTACTTTCGCTCGTTGTTACTTTCGCTCGTTGCGATATACAACATCGTCCAATATTAATTCCTAACACTCATCCCATCTGCATCATCGTGGTCGTTACCCATCTTCATCATCTTTGGTGAATGTAAACTCCTCTTTTATACCTATAAGCACAAAGAAAACTAAGATAATTTAGAATCTTCGATTCGTAGGCTCTTCGATGCTTAAGTTAGAGAGAAATATTCAATATGTCTGATAATAAAAAATATGAACCTTTATATATGCATAAAAGAGACATATCTAATCCCAATCAAATTGGTATATTGAGACTCTTTGTTCCTTATTGATTAAATAACTTTAACCTTATCCTATAATAATCCCATATGGACATTAAATCCTCTATTGGACTTAATTTCTGGGGTTTGGGCTCACATAGGCCTTCTAAAACTATCAAAAGTCCCCCCTACCCCCGAATATTTATGTTCGAGAGGAACTATTGATTAATAAAGGTAATAATACCTGCCATATTAAAGTCGCGATTCCTTTTATTCTACAAATTGCGAGCTAAGGCCCTCCATTGAGAAGGTCATTTATCAGGAAGCATCAGAGATTTCTGTCGCGAACCTTGATGGGTTCGTATATTGTGAACCTTGAGAGGTTCGTTTATTGTGAACCTCGAGAGGTTCGTTTGTTTTGAACCTCGAGAGGTTCGTATGTTGTGAACCTTGAGAGGTTCGTATGTTGTGAACCTTGAGAAGTTCATTTGTTTTGACCTCGAGAGATTCGTTTGTTTTACGGTGACCTCGAAAGGTTCATTTTTACTTTTTTTTTTCGAGGGATCGTTTCATCTTTTCTATTCCTTAAATACCCTTCTCTTGGTGAAATACTGGAATTGTAATCGCCAAGGGTATGTGAGGGATAGTAAAATTATCCTCTCTTCGAGTCATTTTCATTTTTAACATCCTCTCTTTCAAGTTTCTCTCTCTACAGCTCTGCCTTCTCTTTAGATTTTCTAGGTGATTCTGCATTCTTGTCTTCGAAGCTTCAAATGTCATTTTCCTCTACTTTAATATTTTGATATTTTATTTAAACTATTTTTGTAAAATATTTTGTTATGGCACCTAGATTACCTCTAGATCCTTCCGAGTTCCCTCCCAAACTTCCTAAAGAAGTTATCTAAAAGTGTAGGAAGAAATATAATATTCCTAAGGAATATAAATTTTTTCAAGCAACTTCTTATGTTAGGGCTCATTATAACCCTAACAGGGATAGGAAAAAGAATAGGATAGTCATTTATATAGATCAATTAGAAAGGAGTCTTCGGTTTCCTTTAGATCCTTTCTTGAAATTATTCTTTCGTAAATATAATCTTGCTTCGGGTCAATTACACCCAAATGGATACAGATTCTTTATTGCTTTTTGTGAACTCGTTCGTTCGCACGGTCGCGAACCTTCAGTTCAAATGCATAGGTATATATTTTTTTAATAAAAAAGAAGGGTGATATCACCTATTCTATGTCTAGTATTTCTGGTTTTAGCTTGTTTAAAAAATTATCTGACATTACTCGAGATTGGAGAAATAATTTTTTCTTGATTGAGCACGAAATTAATTTTCTACACGTGTTAGTGGGGGGGACTTTTAATACTGTACGAGTTGAAAGAGACAGTGCTTTAACAAGCTTAGAGCTAGAGAAAAAGGAGAACATGGATCTCCAAAGTTCTATTGTTAGATTAAGTTCCACCGTCGCTAAGCAAGACAAAATAATTGCTGCTTGTAAAGAAGAAATTCGTCAATTAAAAGAGGCTCGTGCAAATGACAAAAAGGTCTTTCAGGGTCTCACAACTAATTTTATGCAAGCTATAAAATTAAAGTGTCAGTGAATATTATCCCTACAACATTCTGATTTTGACATTACCTCTATTCACAAGATCTCTCTTCGAGATTTGAGCGAAATAATTCTAAAGGAAAAATTAGTGATTACTACGAGGGAAAGTCATTCGTCAGTTGATACTGAGATTGTGAACCCTACTGCAGAAAGTCCTACTGCTACACAAGTTGCTAAGAATCCTTCGATTGGTGCCAGCGGTGCTTGAATTTCTCCACCTAAGGATTAGCTTGTATAATGACTTTTGATTTCTCACTTTTCAAGGGCAATTTTGTACTGAACCTTTGGATCAGTTTAATGAAAAATCATAATTTTGGCTTTTGATATTTATTTGCATGTTCGAAACTTCCTTTTGAGCTTGTTCAAGTCTAGGTATCCTGATTTCGTATGTTTATAAGTATAAGATACTCTTCTTTGCTTTATACGACTACTGTGATTCATTTTGTTTGTGAGTATTAGATACTCATCTTGTTTTTGTTCAAGTGTTAATTCATTGTTTGCGAGTATAGGGACTCGTCTATTGAGTGTCCTAACTCGTTATATTTTACGAGTATTGGAAATTGTCTTTTATTTGTACGAGTATTATAACTTATTTTGCGAGTGTAGGGACTCATCTTTTATTTGTTCGAATGTCGTAACTCATTTTATTTGAGAGTGTAGAGACTCATCTTTTATTTATACAAATGTTATAACTCATTTTATTTTTGAGTATAGGGACTCGTCTTTTATTTGTATGAGTGACATAACTCATTTTGTTTGCAAGTGTAGGGACTCGTCTTTTATTTATACGAATGTCGTAACTCATTTTGTTTGCAAGTGTAGGAACTCGTCTTTTATTTTATTATTCATTTCCAGCGATCAAAATTTGATTATTTTATTGTAAATGATTACAAACTTGTCGAATTTACTAATTCGACCATTATGGATACTTACTGGTAGTAATTCTATAAGATTTCTATATTCCAGTATCTCGGAATGGTATTTCCCTTCAAGTCTCCAAGTCTGTATTCCCCTTTATTGGTTGCTTCGACGACTTGGTATGATCCTTCCCAGTTGGGTTCTAACTTTCCCGTTCCTGCATTACCTTTTCTTATTTTTACTTTTCGTAGGACCAAGTCTCCTACATTGAAAGTCCTCGATCGGACCCTTTTGTTGTAATAGCGAGTGACTTGTTATCGTCTAGCTTCGGCTATAGCTGCAGCCTGTTCTCTTCTTTCTTCCAGTATATCTAAAGATATTCTATAATCATTTATATTTTTTATTTCATTCAGGTCTTTACAGACCTTATATGAAGGAGACCCTATCTTGACTGGTATTACTGCATCCATCCTGTATGCTAATCGAAAAGGCGGTATACCCATATGATATTGTATAGTTCATCTGCCCAATCTCCTTTTTTTTATCATCAATATGCTTTTTGATTCCTTGTAATAAAGTTCGATTAGTTACCTCTGTTTGTCCGTTGGTTTGGGGATGAGCTACGGAGGTGAATCGCAGCTTTATTTTGAGTTCAGAACATAATTGTTTAAACTTTACATTGTCAATCTGTTTTCTATTATCTGTAATGAGTGTATGTGGGATTTTGAATCTGTAAAATACTTCTTTCTAAAAGAAGTTGCGGATCCTTGATTCAGTTATTGTTGAGACTGCTTCAATTTCTATCCATTTCGTAAAGTGATCGATTGCAACAATAATGAATTTTTTCTATCTTAGAGCTATTGGAAAAGGTTTGAGAATGTCCATTCCCCAAATAGTAAAAGGCCAAGGACTTCCAATTAGGTTTTATATATGAGCAGGTGCGTGTGTCCGCTGCGAGTATTTATGATATTTTTCACAACTTCCTGCCAGCTTTTGCGCATCTTGTGATATTATTGGCCAATAATAGCCTTGTAACAAGGCTTTTTTGACTAGCGTTGCCTGAGCTTCATGAGCTCCATATATGCCTTCATATATTTCTCGAAGGACGTAGTTGGCTTCTTCTAGTGATATACACTTGGTCCATGGATGGCTGAATGATCTTCGGTATAAATTCCCATCCTTTTATTGAGTATTGACCTGCCTTTATTCGGATTTTCCTAGCCTGATTTTTGTTATCAAGTAGTGCTCTTGAATTAAAATATTTGGCTATAAGTTTTATCCATTCAGCAATTTCACTCGTGGTGAGTACTTCATTCTCTTCAATAGATGGTTTGCCGAGTTCTTCCTTGAGGTTGAGATTTTGAAACAAGGGTCCATTTTCTATGATAGATTTGGCTATTATATCAACTTTATTTTCAGCTCTAGGAATTTAGACCATATTCCATTGTCCACCATTTTCCTCTAATCGTCAAAGAAGTGAATGAGCTTTATCCTAATATTTAATCATATTCAGATCTTTTGTTTCATAATTTTCTTTAAGCTGATTGACCAGGAATTGGAAATCGTAAAGTATTTATAAACTTTTTATTTGTACTTCATTTGCCAATTTCAACCCAATGATCAAGGCTTCGTACTCCACCATATTATTTATTGCAGCATAAGTTATTCTGATAGCAGACTCAATTTTTATTCTTTCAAGCCCGATCAGAATTATTCTAGCACCTGACCCTTGCTTTCCCAATGCACCATCAATGTACATTCACCATAAGGTTTTTTCATTACTAAACCCCACTATCTCGGTCATTTTTATATAAAATCAGATAGCACTTGTGCTTTTATTATCGATCGAGGCTCATATGAGATGTCATGTTCACCCAATTGTACTGACCATTGGATGAGCCTTCCGAATGTCTCCGGTCTCTATAATATCTTCTTTAGTGGTTGGTTCGTTCGTACCACTATCTTGTGAGCTTAAAAGTAGTGGCGGAGCTTCCTTACTGTATGTATTAGGGCTAGTGCCAGTTTATCAGTCTTTGGATAGCGGATTTCTGATCCTCTAAAGACCTTACTTATGTAGTAGATGGGATTTTGCTCTCCTTTATCTTCTCGGACTAGTACCGATGCTAGGGATTCGTTGCCTACTGATAAATAAAGGTATAACATTTCTCCTAGAATTGGTCTACTCAACAAAGGTGGAGATGCTAAGAACCTTTTGATATCTTTGAATGTTGTTTGGTAGTCAGTATTTTATTTAAATTTCTTGATATTCTTCGTTGTCCGAAAGAAGGGAAGGCATTTTCTTGCTAAACAGGACATGAATCTTCCTAATGCAATGATTTATCCGTTCAATTTCTGTAATTCGTTTAGGGTTGTTGGAGGTTTCATGTTGATGATTGCCTCCATCTTTTCTAGGTTAGCCTCAATTCCTCTTTATAAAATCATAAAGTCTAGGAATGTTTCTGCTTTTACCCCGAATACACATTTATCAGGGTTAAGTTTAACCTTATATTTATCAAGTTTTTTCAAGACCTGTTCTAAATCCATAGAATGGTTTTTAACTGTTCTGCTTTTGACAATTAAGTCATCCACATATACTTCAATTATTTTACCAATGTCTTATTTAAAGATAAAGTTCATGAACCTTTGGTATGTGGCTCCTACATTTTTAAGTCCGAAGGGCATTACATTATAGCAGTATAACCCTTGATGAGTTACGAATGATGTCTTTTCCTGATCCTCCTTCTTTATAGGAATCTGATGATATCCTTGTGTGATGTCCACGAAGCTATACATTCCATGGAAAGCAGTTGAATCCACTAATTGATCAATGGTTGGTAAAGGGTAACTGTCCTTTGGGTATGATTTATTCAAATCTGTGTAATCTATACACATCTGATACTTTCCATTTGCCTTTCGAATAAGTACTACATTCGCTAGCCATTCGGGGTGTGTAACCTCTTGTATGAATCCTGCTTCCAGTAGCTTTGTGGCTTCAGATGTTATAATATTTTATCTTTCTAGTATGAAGTTTCGTTTCTTTTGTATTACTAATTTAATAAAGGGATCAATATTTAAGCTGTGAGCCACTACATTCAAATCAATCCCTACTATTTTCGATGCTTGTGTAGCAAAAGTACCTCCATGGCTTAACAATATTCATTTAATCTCTATCTTTACTTATTGAGGTATTTCTCCCTCAATTTTTATTACTTTGCCATTTGCAAGCTTTATTTCTTTTAGTTCCTCTATCGGTTCAGGCTTTACTCCTTACTTCTCGATATCCATATTGGATTCAATCAGAAAAGCTTCTAGTTCATCTTTGGTGGCTAGCTGGTAGCACTGCTTAGTGATTTCTTGATCCCCCTTGATTATAATGACTCATCCTAGGATAGGAATTTTCATTATCAAGTATCTGATACTTGTTACTGCATTCACTTCCCATAGGATTGGCCTTCCGATAACTCCGTTATAGGCTAATCGAGTGTCCACAATGTTGAACAAGGATTTTATCTCTATCTCCAAATTCTATGTCTAATTCAACACTTCCCATTGGTTGAATAGTTCCTCCATAAAAGCTAGTTATTGGATTCGTGATAGGTTTTAATTCTATGGATGAGCCCCCTATCCTCGAAAGGCTTCCCAAGTAAGGACATTAACTGCACTTCCATCATCTACAAGCATCCTTTTTACCAAGTAATTATTTATATGGGCATTGATGACTAGTGCGTCATTATGAGGCTGCTTAACATGAAGTCCGTCCTCCGGGGCGATAGTGATCGTTGGTGTAGACGAGCTAGTTCGTGCCATGTATACCTCTCTCTGTGGTCTTTTCTTCCCTTCTGATGAGGACTCACCCCCTACGATCATGTTTATGACTCCTAATAAATCTTTGCGAGTCTTCTTCGTATTCTCTTGATATTCAGACCGAGTGTCTGATCTTTATATTAATTTTAAGATATCCTCGGTGAATTTTTTCAAAGAACCTGCTCTTACCAATCATTCAATCTCGATCTTGAGATTGTGACATTCATTTGTATCATGACCATGATCTTGATGGTATCTACAATATCAGTTCTTATCTCCTGTTCTGATATAAAGCAAATTGAGCTTCCGAGGAATTGGCATGTCTATTCCATTTTTCTTAATCCACATCAGGATTTTTAATCTAAGAGTATTAAGAGGAGTGTATCTCTTATCAACATTCCTCTATTTATTGGAGTTATATTCCCTCTTCGATTCTCTTTTTTCATCTTTTCTTTTTAACCCTCTTTCCTTGCTATCTTTTTTCTACATGTCTCTCCTGTTTTCGTCCAAATCAATCAACTTGGTAGCTATAGCCATTGCTTCCGGAAAGGTTTGGGGTTTCTTTGTCATTATTTAATCTCTGAGCTTTCCCATATTAGTTTCATACTTAAGTGCATCTATGGCTGCCTCATTACTTAAGTGCTCTATTTGCATAGTGACTTTGTTGAATCTATCGAGATAATTTCGAAGTGTCTCGTTATCATCTTATTTGCAGAGTCATAAATCATTAATACTCTTTTTTGGCAGGATATTTGTTATGAACCAAATCTTGAATTATTCTATCAAGTCTTCGAAAGTTGAGATAGAATTCTTTGGTAGTCTATAAAATCTTTAAGCTGTGTTAGTCAAATTTATAGGAAACACTCGGTACATAATGGCATCATTAACGTTTTACAGCATCATCTTCGTTCGGAATATAGAGACGTGAGCTATAGGATCACCCGTTCCATCATATTGATCCAAAGGTGGAACTTTAAACTTTGAAGATATCATGGTAGCCATTATGCTATGAACGAATGGAGTACTTCCATCAAGTATGCATTCTTCTATTTCATCAGGTCTAGTATGAACCTTATGTATTGCGTCCCTTAACTGACGATTCAAGTCAGTACTGTCTCTTCTAGGAATGTTAGATTTTGATTCATGCTCTGAGTTGGATTCATGCTCTCTATTCCTATTTTCACGCAATTCTTCTTATTCGTTGTGGAGTGGTAATAGATCAATATATGGAGCATTGGTAGTTGTTCCAATTAGTGCAGCAGATGCTGGAGTTGAAGTTTCGATACCAGAAATTCCAGCTATTATCTCCTGAGTTAAATAGGACAATTATTGTTATAGGATAGAGAGTTGTCCTTTTACGCTATTGATTAATGCTTCCTTGAATAATGGTGGTAAATTTAGTAGAATGGGAGTTTGACTCATTCTGGCGACATCAGGTAGATTTGGAAAAAGGACAGTCGAAACGGGTTTTAATATGTGCTAAAAAGGAGCATAATATTATGGTGATGCTCCGATTGTTATTCCAGGTTGTGAATTATTTAGAGACAAATTCAAAGATTCAAAACCAAGGAGTTGTAAGAAGTTATCCCCTTGAGTTATTGTAATGGTTGGGGTGAGAGCCACCGTTCTTGTGGATGTTCCTCCTTAAAGAGATGGAGGCCCTGATGTATTTGCCATATATGAATATGGATGAATGTAATTACCACCAGATAATTTAAACTTTAGAAAAATTAAAGAATTGTCTTAATTTTCCCATAAACGGTGCCAATTGATGAATATAAACTCCTCTCTTGTACCTACAAGCACAAAGAAAACTAAGATGAACTTAGGATCTCTGATCCGTAGGCTCTCCGATACTTAAATTAGAAAGAAATATTCAAGATATCTAATAATGAGAAATATGAGCCTTTATATAGGCATAAAAGAGATACCTAATCCCAATCAAATTGGTATATTGAGACTCCTTGTCCCTTATTGATTAAATAACTTTAATCTTATCCTATAATAATCCTATATGGACATTAAGTCCTCTATTGGGCTTAATTTTTGGGGTTTAGGCTCACATAAGCCTTCTAGAACTATCAATCTCCATCACCGTAAATTGACTCTTTATCTTCATCATCATCATCATTGTTGTGTTATTCTTATTATTGAATCTTGATATTAAAGAAAGAAATGATGAAGATGAATCTTGTCTTTATCATTGTCATCGTCATCATCATCATGTTGTTCTATTCCTACTTAGCTTTGCAGTTGCAGATACAAAACTTATTTGCTATCAGAATGAAGATGGTTGGTCTCCTTTATGTATGGCTATCAAGATTCATGATTTGAAAATTATGGTGTTACTGTTAGAAGCTCTACTATGCATCACTGTCAACCTAATAGCTTAGACTAAAAACCGCCAGCTTGTGTTGCCATTATGGAAGGTACAAAAGGTAATCTCTTATTCACTATTTAATTAAAATCCCTTATTTAAATCATACTTATAATTAACTATAATTTTGTTACCTCTCAGATCTGCTATGAATAATGGCAAATAAAAATCCTTAACTTTTGCTGCTAAGAGATGAAGATAGGTGAACTTTGCTTCATTGGGTAGCACAAAAGGCAATGTTGATATAATTTACTTTTTGTTTGATCATTCTTGTAATGCTATAAGGGCTTTGATGAGTTAGCCCCGGAAGCATCATAATTAGATGAGAAAAATTCGCTTGCACTTGCCCTTGTTCCATTTGGTAAGTATCTGGTTTATGATGATTTTTATCATTGCTTCCAAGTGATTTATTAATGAACATTTGTGAAAATGTATGTGTATATTTATACACTTACTTTTATCTTTCGTAAAATATGACAGATAATTCATTAAATAATGAAACTAGCATCACTTCAACATTTTAAACAAGTTGGGAACATGCTCTAGTTATAGCTCCAAGCTCTAATGGTGCTACTGGTGTGGCAAGAAAACTGATTAGTTTTCCATGTTATACTTGCATACATTATTTTTTAAAAATATGTTGCTGCGTAGCAATTGTAATTGGTACTACTGTTTTCTCAATTGATATTCATTTAGGGTGTGTTTGGTTCAATTCCACCGAGGAATTCATTTCATGTCCAAATGAATTCCCAATAGAATTCATTTCTAAATCAATTTTCATTAATAAAGTGTGTTTGGTTCAAATGAATAGTTTATAGAATTCATTTGAAATGAATTCCATGTTTTATTATTTTGTGTTTGGTGTAAATCTAGAATTTAAGTTACTTTTTAATTTTGGTCAAAAATACCCTTTTTAAATATATTGTATTTTTGTAAATTTTTTTTATATTGCATAACTACGAATGTGATTATTTAAAATTCAAATTGATAATTTAATTTCTTTTTAAATATTACATATTTTTTTTCATATTAAATAGTTTTTTTTTCATTTCAGTGTATAGCTTGTCAAAACGAGCTTTAACATCTGTACTTGGCCTTACATGGCCTTGGCTTCAGCAATTCATACTTGATTTTTTGACCTCTGCGTACTTTTAATCAATCATCAAGCAGATGGAGAACTATGTGGCATGCAAAATTCGAAACAAGGCCCACGATGATGATAGCAGGGAGGGATGATCAGCAGCAAAAATTCACCATTTCAGATGATTTGAATACCAGATTTTCAATTTTTGTCAAGTATCAAAACCCACAATTAACAAAAATTTCATCATTTTGGATGATTTGATTAGCAGATTTTCAATTTTGGGTAAAAAAAAAGGAGAACATAAAATATATATATAAAAAAAAGAGATAAGAAAAAAATAAGAAGAAAAAAAAGAGGAAATAAAAAAACAACGGAAAGAGAAAAATTAAAATAAAATAAAAATAAAAAAAGAAAAAAAAGTGCATAGGAAAAAATGAGAGAAAATAAAAATAAAAAAAGAAAAACAAAAAAGAGAAAAAATAAGAAATAAAAATATTAGTTAGTTAAATAATATTTTTAGTTTAAAAAATAATGTAGTAAAAAAAAGAATATAGGGAAAGACAAATATAGAATTTGAAAATAAAAATAATAAGTAAGGGTATTTTGACTTTATAAAAGTATAATTTTAAAATTGTGTAATTCATTTGCAAATCCTCACAATTTTTTAAGGATTTGAACTAGTAATATCCAATTCCATAGAATTAAAAAATTGGAATTGAAAATGAATTCCATTAAATATTGATTTGAACCAAACACACAAATTTAAATTTGCAATTAAATTTCACAAAATTTTATGGAATTAAACACACCCTTAATATATAGTGATAGAACACAGATTATAGGATTTATATATGCTAAAGGATGAATCTTTTGATGGCTTTGTTTTGTTTATCTTTAAATGTAGGTTAATGGAATGGTTAAGGAAACAAATAATAATAGCAATTACTGGACTACTAATACAGCAGCTTGAAATCAACCCAAACGAGATGCATACTACATAAGAAAACAAATAATCAAAGCAATAATAATCTGCTTAAGAAAACAAATAATCACAAATAATCAAAGCAACTACAACAAAACCCAACTTAACTAATCGATAGTCATAATAGTTGTTGTTAGTTTTGGTTTTGAAGCTGTGAAGTCTCAAGAATTGCATTTTTTCTTTGTATATTTATATATGTGAAATAAGAAATAAGAGAAGTAATTTTGTGGGTTTTGCTAGTTTAATACAATAGCAAGTGAAGAAGAAAAAGAAGAAGATATGGAAGGGATGAAGTTGTGTCATATGTCCCTTGTACCATCTGTAGAAGAAGAAATGATGTTAATTCAAAGGTTAAATAAGGGGCCTAAATCACAGTGAAAACTTGATTATGTACTTAAATGGTTCAAAGTATAAATATTAAAGACGGAAATGTGGTCCACGGACTGCTGACATGTTATAGTTAGAATGATTATAAGTATATTGTAACCATTCTAGCCAGAAGAAGAAATGTGGTCCACGGATTACTTATGTATCCGTTAGTAGGGTCTATTTTCTAACACGTAGGACTTACAGATGCTGAATGGATTTGAGTAATTACATAAAAAATCTTAACCTTTATTAAACTTGCAAAATAAACTCTGATAAAATATTTGAATAATTTAAATTAAAAAATTTAAAATTTATTAAAATTATTAGAAATTTTAATAAAATAAATAATAGAAATAAGTGTAAATTCAATGCATTATTATTAATAAAATATTCTTAAATATTTAAAAAAATTATGAAAATACAACACATAATTTAACCTATATTTTAAAATTAAGAAAATATGAAAATTTTTAAAAAAATGTATTAAAATAAGGAGAAACTATTATTAATAACTAATGAAATTATTTTTGAGGTTAATCCCACTCCAATTTAATAAAATTAAAACTAAAACTAATTTATAAAAAAATTTTATTTTTATATAAAAAATTTTCTTGCTATATTTTTTGAATTTTTCATATTTTCATATTTTTAAATTTTTCTTTTTTTACTATAAAAGCATAATTTTATTATTTTTATAAAAATGCATATTAAATAATAATTTAAAAAATTTTCATATTTTTTTATAAATTAATTTTAGTTTTAATTTTATCAAATTGGTGTGGAATTAATATAAAAAATAATTTCTTTAGTTAACAATAATAGTTTCTCCTTTTTTTGGCTTTTACTACAGTACAAACATTTGTACCTATACAAATGAAATAAGAAATCATTATATTAATTTTTATTTAATTTAAACTATTGATTATCTTAGTGTATCAATACATGTAAAATATATCAATGACTATAATTAAATAAATATTAATCTAACGGTCTTAATTCTAATTGTATAGATACAACTGTTTGTATTGTAGAATGACTCTTTTTTTAGTACATTTTTTTGAATTTTCATATTCTTATATTTTTAATTTAAAAATATATATTTTAATATTTAAGAATATTTTAATAATAATAATAAAGCATTGAATCTCACTCTTATATTCATTATTTATTTTTTAAAATTATTCTAATAATTTTGGTAAATTTTCAATTTTTTAATTAAAATTAATCCAAAATTTGTATAGGGTTTATTTTGCAAGTTTAATAAAGGTTAGGGTTCTTTATGTAATTATTTAAATCCCGCTCAGCATCTGTAGGTCCCACGTGTCAGAAAGTGGGCCCCACAAACGTACACATCAGTAATCTGTTAAAGGAGTTTTGACGGAGGGTTAGTTTTGTTGTGGGTAAAATTGACAGTAAAATTAAATTGTGGTTCTATTTGTAAATGGTACAAAATGTCAGGGTTTTTATGTAATTTTTCCTATAATATATAGTAAAAATAATTAAATGTATATATTAGTATAATATTGTGGACACATAGTTTAGCCGACCCGTCAAGAAAAGCCCAATGATGAAAACAACAGGTAAGCCTAATTTGCCAAAGAACCCGATTCAGGCCCATTTGTGAAGAACCTAAAATCATAACCCGAACCCACCATAAAAGACCAGACCCAAACACATAACCCAATAAAACAAGCCTGAGGAACTAGCCCATAGGGCCCAAAAAGCCCATCTTCTTATAAAAAGGTGCATGCCCCTTTTGAAAAGAGGCGCACGCCTCTACGGTGTGGCGCACGCCTCCTCAGACCAGAGGTGTGCGCCTCTGTGGAAGAAATCTGCAGACCCTGTTTCAACCATTGTCTGACAATCACAACCAACATCTGACACATTTGACAAATGCACCTATAGAATGTGGAGAGATTGAGGGAGTGATTAGGGGAGAGATTGGAGGAGAATAAGAAAGATAAAAGGGGGGAAAGGCCTCTAGAGAGGGGGACTTTTGGGAGGGAGAAAGAAAAAAAAAAAAGAAAAAAACAGAGAATAAGGAGAAAAAGAAAAGGGAGAAAAAAACCAAAAACTAGATGAGGTGGCCTAACTTCGGGACTCCTGAGGCAAGGGAGGGTATTTCAGAACCAATCTGAGGGCCACAATATTTTTGAATCAAGCTTCACAGTACAATTTCTTTCTCTTTTATTCAAACTTTTAATTTTACAAATAATGTTTATATTTGGTTTCTTTTAGTTATTGTTGTCGAGTTTTGTGATATAGGTGTGCTATCTGGTGTTTATATTATACTGTCTGTTGGAAATTAGATGTTTGTAGTGTAAATTTCATAAAAAAAACTAGCCTCTGCATAAAATCAGAGGGCATGCGCCTCCACCTCTGATCCATAGAGGCATACGCCTCTAAGGATTTAGGCAGAAATTTAAAATTCTAGCCGTTACTGGGAAGACAACGCCTTCCTCTGTAGAGGCGTCGCCTCCACGCCTCTGTGTCCTAGATTGAACAATTTTTGTTTTATATATTATTTTGTCTACTAATTCCCTGATTTTTGCAGGATTTCTGAAGATCTAACTATTTTCCTGTGACGGCAGAATCATTTCCATTAATTTGGAAATTAATATTATGATACATTTATTCGTTTTGTATTTAATTTGCATAAAAAAAATGTTGTAATCATTTCTTCTCCCTCTTTCTTTGTGTGTGTTGTTAATTATTTTTGTTGTAGTATTTATCATTATTGTTGTAATTTATGGTGTATGCACGTATGATTTACGGACCTAATTGTATGAAAATGGACTTAATAATCAAACTTGGATTAAATTATAAAATTTAGAGATTGTTTGGACTAAAACAGCCATTCGCATGTAATTAAATGAATAATTAAATAATTAAAGATAATAAAATATAAAACACAAACGGAGGTCGATCACAAGATTGGGTGGGCCATTAAAAGCCCATACCTAATTTCCGGACCCAATTTCTGAGGACGACTGCTGGGCTCCCTCCGTGGGATCCAGTTGCTGTAAAAGTGTTCCCGGATTTCACCCGGGCGGCGATTCCATTCTCCAACTAAAGCCCGTTAAAAGGCCTAAAGTTGTACTATTAGTGGACTCTGAGCCCGCACAGTGCCGTGGTTGCCAAACACTTAGGCGTGCGCTGAACCCCGCCACCTACAAATATATTATTAAATTTTTAAAGTATAAATATATTTGAGGCTTAAATATATAACCATCGCTTACTTCATCCTTCGGTTATGTGTGAAACTCTATAAAACGAAAGAAATTGCATCCATTTTTTATCCATCACTAACCCAAATTTGTTATGGATTGGTGACAAATACAGCCAATCGCTAGCGCTTTATTTTTTTTTTTTTGGAGTGATAGTTTTCATTTAAAGAGTTCAAAAAAAAAAAAAACACCTAAGTTCATATAATATATTTTGAATTTTAACTAAATTAAAATTTAGAGTGTTAGTCTATCATTATATTCTTTTGTAAATAAATTTTATTAAGACTTGTGATATTCTGTTTAAAAATCAAGAAGTCAATGCAATAGCGAATTTTGGCACAAAGATGAACAATGCATATATTGTGATATTTGAAGTGTTTTGGCTTCATTTTTATTTTATTTTATGTTATCTTGAACTTTTGTGATGCTTAAGTTAGATTTTATGATTTCAGAAATATGTTTTTGAAAAGTATGCAAACTATGTTAATTTGAGCCCTAAACTTTGCACGAAAGACCTCTTGGGCCAATTAAACCCCTAAATTTACTCTTTATTTGGTATGTGTATCCCACACTCTCGAAATTAAATATAAAATGACAAGATTAATAATATAACTACACTAAATTAGTTCAATACTTAGGTCTCTCACCCACACCCTCACTATTATTATACTATCTTCCCTCTTCTTAATTATCACCATTATCACAAAGCTACTATCGCCACCATCTAAGTAGGTTTTGCACCTTTAATCATCACAACTTATATCATTCAATCCATATATAGTGGATTCTTGTTAGTCCAAGAGGTTATAAAAAGGGTTAAAATTGGCCTAACGTGGTAACTATTGGGCTAAAGTGGTCCAAGAGGTTACAAAAGGGTTAAATTGGCCTTTTGCGCAAAGTTTAGGGGCTAATTTGACCCTTATAT
>CATIWO010097896.1:0-21045 GCA_949673435.1 Macaranga tanarius | reverse complement strand
TTATTTTATAATTTTTTAAGCTTATTCTTTAATTATATAACTAAAAAAATATTTTTTATTTATAATTTTAATATTTATATATAATTTTTTCTAATTAATATATTTTATTTAATATTTTTATAATAAATATATATGTGAGTCGGTTAGTTCGGTTATTTTCAGTTTTCTAACTTGAAAACCAAAATTGAACCGAACCATTCGGTTATATATTTTTAAAAACTAAAACCGAACCAAACTGAACCAGTCAGTTTTCAGTTTTTTTTGCTCACCCCTAGCTATGTGGTGTAGCACCAAAAGGAACTCATCCAGAAAACTATCTCCAATAGGCTGTGGTGCATTCTCCTCTTCCTTTTCTAGACGTAATAAATGGTTTACTACTAAGTTCTTCGAGCCTTTCTTATCCTTGATTTTAAGGTCAAATTTCTGTAATAATAAAACTCATTTCAGTAGTCTCGGTTTGGCATCCTTTTTAGCAAGTAGATGTCGAATGGCGGAATGATCGGTGTAGATGATAATTTTCAAACCCAAAAGGTAGGAATGAAATTTATCTACAACAAAAACCACCGCTAACATCTTCTTTTCTGTGGTAGTATAATTGAGTTGAGCCTTAGTCAATGTATGACTGGCATAATAGATCACATGTAGACGGTTGTCCTTCCTTTGCCCCAAGACAACTCTTATGGTGTAGTCACTTGCGTCACACATTATCTTAAAAGGTAAGGACCAATCCGGAGGTGTAATGATGGGTGTCGATACTAATGTCTCCTTTAACCTGTCAAAAGTACTCAAACACACATCATCGAAGACAAATGACACATCCTTGATCAACAAGTTAGTTAAAGGTTTGGAAATTAATGAAAAATCCTTAATGAAACGTTGGTAAAAACCGGCATGCCTTGAAAAACGTCTAACTCTCTTGAGTGATGTAGGCGGTGGTAACTTTTCAATGATCTCTGTTTTGTCTCGATCCACTTTGATTCCCTTGCTAGAAAATATGTGATCTAAGACTATCCCTTCCTCTACCATAAAATGACATTTCTCCCAATTGAGCACAAGGTGAGTCTCTTCACAACGCTTTAAAACCCTGTTAAGGTTAGCTAAACATAAATCAAAAGAACCACCAAAACAGAAAAATTATCCATAAACACCTCCATAATGTTCTCGATTAAGTCAGAAAATATTGCCATCATGCAATGTTGAAATGTAGCAGGTGCATTACACAACCCAAAAGGCATGCGTTTATATACAAATGTGCCATAAGGACATGTAAATGTGGTTTTCTCTTAGTCCTCGGGATAAATAAAAATCTGATTATAACCCGAGTATCCATCAAGAAAACAGTAATAGCCATGACCCGCTATTCTCTCTAGTATTTGATCAATAAAGAGAAGGAGAAAATGGTCCTTCCTAGTGGCATTGTTAACTTCCTATAATCGATACATACTCTCCAACCATCTACCACTATCTTAGAAATTAACTCTCCTTCATCCTCTACCACAGTCATCATATTCTTTTTTGGTACACATTGCACCGGGCTAATCCACTCACTATCGGAAATAGAATATATAATTCTTGCATCTAGTAGTTTCACTATCTCCTTTTTCACTACCTCTTTCATATTTGGATTTGGCCTCATTTGCCTCTTAGCTATGGGTTTATGCCTATCCTTTATATGTATCCTATGCATGACAATAGAGGGACTAATTCCCTTTATATCTGAAATCTGCAACCTTAGTGCTTTAACTCGTTTCCTCACCACCTCACACACCCTCATCTCTTGATCAACACTCAGTTTATTAGATATTATGATGGGTAATGTGTTATTCTCACCTAAGAATGTATATCTCAAGTGATTAGGTAATGGTTTGAGTTTTAGCTTAGGAGGTTTTTCAATGGATGGAGGTGTAGGGTTATCACTTCTAACTAAAAGTTCAGGTTTGGTGAATGTAGTCTCATCCTCATCCTTAGTGTCAATAGCATTCCACTATAAAGTGAAAAAGTTTCCTGCACAATACAATCATCTAATGACATTATTTTCATGTATGCCTCATCATCTAAGGGATATTTTATAAGTTTAGACATAATAAATTCAACACTCTCATTCCCTACCCTTAGTGTAAGCTTGCCCTCATGCACATCAATCAAAGCCCTACTAATATTACGGAATGGTCTACCTAAAATCAATGGAAATTGCCTATCTTCCTCAAAATCTAAAATTACAAAGTCAACAGGAAAGATAAACCTGTCTACTTTGACAAACACATCCTTAACCACTCTATTTGGCCTTTTAATTGAGTAATTCGCCAATTGTAATATCATGTTACTTGCCTTGACATCTCCTAATCAAATTAATGCCCGCACCTAAGTCACATAGACAGTGTGGAAACTCATTAGTCCCAACAATGCATGGAATTGTAAAACTCTCTGGATCCTTAAGTTTGGTAGGCAATTTCTTCGAAATAATTGAGCTATATGTCTCTCCCAATGGTACTGTCTCGTTGGTATCCCATGTACACTTGTTTGTGATGATCTCTTTTAAGTACTTAGCATACTTGGGCATTTATACTAATACCTCCGCTAATGGAATGTTGATTTGTAACTTCTTAAAAATCTCTAAAAATTTACTGAATTGCTCACCATCCTTTTGTTTCCTCAACCTATATAGAAAAGGAATCTTAGGTGTAAGTGGTGGAGATGAACTTTGCACATTTGCTTCATTTATCTTTACAACCTTTCTCATGGTTGAATCTTCTTCCTTTGTGTTTAGATCATTTTATTCATCAGCCTTTTCAGATGTTCTCTCATTTTCCATCTCATCCTTTGATTTCAGCTCCTTACCACTTTGTAGAGTGATAGCCTTGACATCCCTTGGATTTATCTCAGTATTGCTCGGAATATTTCCAAGCCCTCGAGTTGCCATTGCATTGGCAAGCTGTCCCAATTGAACTTCAATGTTGTGAATCGAAGAGGAATGATTCTTAGCAATTTGGTCAAATTTAGCCTCCATCCTCTTTTGACTCTCATCTTGTCTCGTCAATTTGGTAGAAATAGCATCCAAAATTTTATCCAATTTATTCTCAATTGATGCTAATCTATCTTGTTGCGGTTGTGGAAATCCTGGAGGTCCTTGATTTTTTGCCACATTATTATTGTTGGGGAAGTTAGGCACAACCATATTGTTATTATTACTCCATAAGAAATCTAGGTTATTTCGCCACCCCTGATTATATGTGTTGGAGTAGGGGTTGTTAGCTTACTTCCCTTGAAATTGGTTTCCCATATAATTAGCTTGCTCCACACCATTATCTCTAAAATTTTTTACTTTACAAGAAGCAAATTCATCACCCATATTACCCACTATATGACATTGCTCACCTTGGCTTTGTATGTAAGGTTGCCAAGTTGCTTGGAGAGTGTAGAAATTTATGCTTGAAGGGCTGTCACACCATCCACCTCGATCTTCCCTGCAGCCTTAGGTGTTGCTCATTCCATAGGCCATAAACAACTATCAAATGTCATAGTCTCTACGATTGATGTCACCTCATCTACCGTCTTCCTCATCAATGAACATCCAGCCTTAGAATCAATGGAATCATGATTAGTCGATGTAACTCCATTATAAAAGGTACGAATAAGTACATCTTTAGGTAATCTATGATGTGGACAAATCCTCTACAAATTTGTAAATCTCTCCTATACCTCACTCATCGGCTCATGCTCAAATTGCTGAAACGAGGTAATCTCTTTAACAACCTTAGCCATCTTCGAAGGTGGAAAATACTTAACAAGGAACGCCTTTGCTAAATCATCATATGTTATGAACGAACCAGCCGGTTGTATCTTTAACCAAATCTTTGCCTTGTCCTTTAAGGTAAAAGGAAATGAACGCAGCCTCAATGCATCCTCAGTTACACTATTCATCTTAATGGTGTCGTAAATCTCCAAAAACTCAGCAATATGGTCATTGGGATCTTCATTTTTCATGCCAAAGAACTGAACCATTTACTGAATCAAGGATGGTTTAATCTCGAAATTGTTGGAATTGATGGATGGCCTAGCAATGCTACGTTGAGTTCCTCCTAAACCCGAAATTGACGTGTCCAAGAGGATCCTATTATCACCACGAGCGTCAACCACCATGTTATCATTCCTGTCGTTGGCCATCTTGATTGGTTCAATCGTTTGTGCTTTTCTCTTTGATTTATCCTTTGTCTGTTTTCTATGTGACTTCTCAAACTTAGTAAGTTCTGGCACGTATGAAAGTTTCTCTTTGCCTGATCGTCGGGTATTATACATACACCTACAATTGAAAGAAAATTAAATAAAATAAAAGAAACAATTACTTTAATCCAAAAGAGATACAATCAATTATGGTGTTAGATCGCAATCTCCAGCAACGGCGCTAAAAACTTATTTGGTAAAACTCTACAACTATACAGAATCGACAAGTAGTAATAAAGATATCATTTATATAGAGATTTCAATCTATCCACCTACCAATCTCTCTTTAATTGTTTAAAGCTCATAAATATAATGATTAATTTATCTATAACTAATAAAACTTTAATGAAAATGTAAACCCTAATTTTGAACTCAATTAACCAAATCTAAAATAACCATTAGAAAATTAATTCACCTCACACTCATTAGTCAATTTCCTCTCTTAATTCAATTATTCATGCAACTTTCGAGTTATCTAATGTTGTAATTACCTTTCTTAAGGCTAATTAACCTACTTGGTAATCTTTAATCAAGAATAGGTAACCCAATTCTCATTGCAATCACAAATCCTAATTAATCAAATTACAAAGTTTAATCTCAACTTTTAAGGAATTAAATCAATTCAATTTATCTCTAACACTAAATCAACTCAATTTATGTTTATAGTTCTATCAAAACTATCATCTCTCAATACATAAGCTCAATTAATATCATATTAATGTCAGCCAAGCACAAACAATTATTAATCTCAATAAACACAATTTTGCATGAATAAAGAATTTATTGGAAAGGAAAAATTAACTAATTTATGTTCAGATCCTTAATCCTTAATGAACAAAAATCTAGCCTAACATATTTAAACTAAACTCTAAAAACAAGTAAAAGAAATCCATCACTAATTACAAGAATTAAGAAGAAGAAAAAAAATTCAATCTCTTGAAATCTCGAATCTTCGATAATACCCTAAAAGGTTCTCCTTTTTCTATCAAAAGTCCCTTAAATATGAATTCTCTTATTCTTTTTATAATCTTCCTCCAACTCCCCTCAGATAAGCATCCAAAGAAGTTAATTTAATCCTAACTCTTCCGCATACACGGCCATGTCCAAAATATACACGCTCGTGTCTCTCTCATATTTAATATCCGGATGCTTACACGGCCATGTCTTGAACCATGTCCCAAGTAGGTAAATATGGCAGCGAGGTATACGGCCTGACATACGGGCGTGTCCCGACCCGTGTTTAGAGTAACAAAATCCACCAGAAGACTACACGGCCCAACATATGGCCGTGTCTTCAACCGTATTCAGAAGCCTCTTTTAATCCAGAAAGCTACGCGGGTATGCACTGAATAGAATCATGTTATGCAACATAATAGCAGCAGAAGCATACGCCTAAAAGGGTAAAATTTAAAAAATTTCACTTGCATAACACTTCATCAAATGAAGAATTCCAATCCACAAGATCCAATTTTCAATTAACACATAGCTAAAACAAACACACAAGTATGTATACACAACCACATAGAAGTTTAAGTTTCAAGAAACTTACAAACTCCTTATGTTTGTAGAAGACCACACTAGTATCTTCAATTCTTGTGTAGAAGATTCAACTCTTAAATCACATACCCTAGTCAACCAAGTGTGTGACCTCTAGCTTGAAACACCAAGCTCCCACCAAGTCACCTTCTTACTTAGATCAAGTTAGAAGAAAGTTCCATCTCAAGTGACCCTCACAAAAGACTTACTCTAAATCAATCACATTGCAAGAACACTTAAAGATTTTGTGTTATTTTCTTTTGGTTGAAGGTTGCTCTTAGTTTTTTTCCAACAAAAACTTGCTCTCTTCTTTTGTTCATGTCATAAGTTTATCCTTACAAGCTCACCAAAGAAGATGATATTAACCAACACTAAAGGATAAAAATAAGTGTAGAGATTGCCACCTCATCATGACATCATGGGCCCACCACATGACATCATCATGACACTTGTCACTCAGTATACATATACACTAGACAAGTGTCCTTACAAGTGTCCAAAGATAAAGTAGACAGCACATCTAATGTATTTGTATACATACATCTTTTATACTTGTAAAAATACATACAACCAAATCTTTACATCAATTATATAGACTTGGGCTTACCATTGGGCCAACACTTGGTCCAAAACCCAATCCATTAAATTAATGGACCTAGATAAAGTTGTTGGGCTTTCTCAGTACTTAGGATTAATCTTTGGCCCAAAACTCTTTTAAACCTAGGCCCATACAACTTGGGCCATTAATCCAAGTCCTTTTAATAAATAACACATTAATTATTAATTTATTACCTTAATTAATATTCAATATTAATTAAGTACAAATGAATAATAAAACTCTTAGTGGAATCGGATTTTATGATATACTAGAATCACTGCTTTCGTAAAAATCTAATTCCCGTAATCTTAATTACTTGATTAAACTCTTTAATCAATAATTAGATTTAAGATATAGATAATAAGGTGAGAACCTTATAGGTGTGACTTACTAGGTCCATGTCTAATTGGCAATGAGAAAATAATATCAATACTTGATATTACTTGAAACTCTTTTAAGTCTAAATGTGAAAATCCTAATGATACACATTTAGTTCTCATAAGCTGTGAGTGACCTCTAGCATCGATATCACAGCTACCCAATTAGAAATGAATGCATGTTGTGATTCTCATAAACCCTCTGATCATAATTACCGTGCACTAAAATCCCTTCATTAAAGATCCCGACAAAGCCCAGAGTCAAGGTACAGTTAAACTCTATTAGCTTCATCACGTTACCTCGTCTTAAGTTCTATTCTTGATAAAATATAACAAACACTAGAAACACTTTCTAGTACTGAAACTCTTTCAGCATATTATGTTTGTATTGGCCAGTAACTTATTCATCAAGAATAAACTTAGATAGGAGTAGGATCTAAACCCAGTTCACTCTAGGCAATGAATCCCATCTTGGACAAATACTCATCCCTACATTCAACCGACTAGAGCTACCACACACCATATACCCATACATGGCTAGCACATGTATGTAAGTGGTAACAAACTCTAACCATTTAAATATGGATGACTGTGATACCTCAGGTCAAAGGACTATATGCACCATTATGATCTAGATAGTGATCGTTGACTGTAAGTGAATATCCTCACAATCACATATCTAATGTTACGTTCGATCCACTCAACACTTGAGTATCCATATGTCTATTCTGATATCTCATATCAAGTAGCATGAGACTCACTACCTCCCACTATTAGTATCTCATACTAATCAAGGAAAGTAGACAGAGGTAATAGTCAAATTAATATTAACCAAATATTAATTTATCGACTACGAACAATTTTATAGCATATGTACTAAATAAATGTGTCACTCATATTATCAACTCTTGATAATAAATTTATTTAACATAATGCTAATGGAGTAACATCCAAATAAATAAACATCTTTATTTAAATGAACATTTTATTACGATTTGGGATAATATACAATGTCATAATACAAGATTACCTCTAGAGCACACCACTATACTAACACAAACTTGATGCAAGTGTTGTATGCAATCAAAATTTTTTAAATTCCGCATATTTTAGTTGCTTTGAATCTCCTTTCCTTCAATTTAATGATACATAAAGTATCATCTTCAAAGAACTTACCTCGTACCACATCTTTATAAAAAAGAGTTCATAATTGCTGACCTTCCCCATGAGTATAAAGTGGAATATAGGCATCATATTGGTAAGCAAGATCGATTTCCTTCGAGTCTTATTGTTGAGTAATTGTTTTGGCCTTACCTCTTTTTGCAGCATTATTCTTGATTTTGGGCGTAATTTTTTATGATTATAGATGAGAGTATGGTGAATGGTGATTTGATTTGGAATGGGTATGGAAAAGAGAAGACTAATTTGATAAGAAAATTAGAGTGTAAAAAGGAGCTGGTATTTGGGAAGAGAAAAGAAAAGATAAAAGTTAGGGTTTTAAAATGGAAGAGAGGAAGAGTTTAAGTGAAAGAGTATTTTGGCTTTTTGTAACATTTTTTTTCCTTTTTTTAAACAAAATCAGTGCTAGCAGATGTGACTGTTGGCATAGTCAAAACTGATTAAATTGTGGCTGATGCGAAAAGCTGTAGGGGTATAGTAAATTATAAGAGCCAAAGAGAGCGGTGAGTCATGGCTGGAGGGAGTGATCTGTGAGGGTAGATATACATGCTGGCACAGCCGAGATGGACAGGTTGAAAGGCCCGAGAATGGATAAACTCAGCTACGATTGTAATTGGAAGGAGCAAGGACTGGCAAGTCACAACCTACAACTGTAGCTTTTCCTGCTACAGTAGTAAAGGTGAGCTGGATGGCCAAGAGGCAGAAATCTGTGATAGCATATTTATTCGCTTTTGCAGGAAATTTTCTTCACTGTGAACGCAGCAATTTCAAAGTGTTATTGGCATTGTAATTGAATATATAACCTAAAAAAATAATTTATTCAAAAGTTAGATTTGTGATCAAATAGAACTAAAAATACTAATTTGAAATAAGCCAACATAAATAAGTAAGTAACCTAAACAATGTACTGAATCAAATTACTAAGAAAGGAATAGAAAGCAAACTAAGGATGCTAATTTAAGGTCATTAGCTTGACAAACTCCTGTGAATGATCAATTTGGAGGTTGGAAAGTGAGGTTCTCCCTCTCTTTAGGCAATAAAATTCTATAGAATAGTTTTTATCTTTTCCCATTAACCTTGAAACTTTTTCCTTTGTTGTTTATTAACTCCAAAGCTCCGTAAAGAAAAACCTTGATCACCTTGAACAGTCCACTCCACCTTGACTTAAGTTTACCTATAAACAAGTGTAAATGGAAATTAAATAGTACAACTAAATCACCAACACGAAATACTTTGTTAAGGATATGGGCATCATGCCACCTCTTTATTTTCTTTTTGGAAAGTTTGGCATTCTCATAGGCTTACAATCAAATCTCATTAAGCTCATTGAGTTGCAACATTCTCTTCTCTCCTGCTGCTTTCATATCAAAATTTAATTGCTTCATAGCTTAATATGCTTCATGCTTCAATGCCATAAGAAGATGACAAGCCTTTTCAAAAACTAGGTGATATAGTGAAAGTCCAATGGGTGCCTTAAATATTGTATGATAGGCCCATAAAGCGTCATCAAGTTTTGTCGCCCAATCCTTCTTTGAATGTCCTACTGCCTTCTCTAGGATTTTCTTTAGTTGTCAGTTTGGCACTTCAACTTGCCCACTTATTTGAGGATAATATGTGGTAGTGCTTTTGTGATGCACCCAATATTTTTTAAGCAAAAATTTAAATTGTTTATTATGAAAGTGCAATCCTCCATCACTAATCACTGCCTTTGGCACCTTAAATTTGACAAATAACTTCTTAAGGAACTGTATAACCACTTTTGCATCATTTGTAGGTAATGTAAGTTTACCCACTTGGAAATATAATCAATACCAACCAAAATATACTGATTTTCACATAATGAAAGAAATAGTCCCATGAAGTCTAAACCCCACACATTAAAACTTTTCACCTCTCGATTTAAAGTCAATGGCATCTCATGCCTCTTAAAAATATTGCCTGTTCACTGACATGTATCACAATAAAGTATGAACTCTCTAGCATCCTTGAATAAAGTAAGCTAAAAGAATCCACATTTAAGCACCCTCGCAGTTGTCTTTGTTGCACTAAAATGCACCCCCATAAGTTGAATCATGGTAATAGGACAAGACTTCATAGATTTCTGAGTCAAGAATACATCTCCTAATGATCCCATCTCCACAAATCTTATAGAGGTATGGTTCCTTCCATAAGTATTGCCGCACTTCATATAAGAATCTCTTCTTTTGTTAAAATGAAATCTCCCCAGGCAGAACACCTCCTACTATGTAGTTTGTGATATCAGCATACCAAGGTCTGGTCAGATATTGTAATACTAAAAGTAATTCATCAGGGAAGCTATCATCAATAGCGAGATGCTCAATATCATCGTGCTTCTTCTCAAGTCTAGACAAGTGATATGCCATTAGATTCTCTGAGCCTTTTTTGTCCTTAATTTCTAAGTCAAATTCTTATAGCAGTAACACCCACTTAATAAGCTGAGGTTTTGCTTCATTCTTGGCAAAAAGGTACCAAATTACTGCATGATCTATTGATGACCTTAGAACTAAGAAGGTAAGAACGAAACTTATTCACTGCAAAAACCATTATTAGCATCTCTTTCTCAGTTATGATGTAATTGAGCTATGCATTTACCAATGTTTGACTTGCATAATAGATAACATGAAGCTTGTTCTCCTTCCTTTGCCCAAGTACAACTCCAATGGCATGGCCACTAGCATCACATATAATCTCAAAATGTAGTGACTAATCTGGAGGTGTAATAATCAAGGCTGAAACCAATGCCTATTTTAATATGTTAAAAGCACATAAACAAGCATCATAAAAAAATAAAAAGGCACATTTTTAATCAATAACTTAGTTAAAGGTTTAGTAATCAAATAAAAATCTTTAATGAAAAGCTGATAAAAACTAGCTTGCCCTAAAATACCTCTAACTCCCATTATTGATGTGGAAGGTGGTAACTTCTTTATAATCTCCATCTTAGCTCGATCAACCTCAATGCCTTTACTTAAAATTTTGTGGTTCAAGACTATCCCTTTATCTACTATAAAATGACATTTCTCCCAATTTAACATTAGATTAGTTTCTTCATATCTTCTAAGAACCTTGTCAAGGTTACCTAAGCACAAATCAAAAGAATCACCAAAAATAGAAAAGTCATCCATAAATACCTCCATGATGCCCTCAATCAAGATAGAGAAAATCACCATTATGCATCTCTGAAAGGTTGTAGGTGCATTACATAGTCCAAATGGCATCTGATGGTAAGCAAATGTTCTATAAGGACATGTAAAAGTTATTTTCTTTTGATCCTCAAAAAAAAAAAATTTAGTTACATCCAGAGTATGCATCTAGAAAATAGTAATATGCATATCCTGCTATCCTCTCCAACATCTAATCTATAAAAGGAAGGGGGAAGTGGTCTTTCTTAGTAGCGGTATTCAATTTCCTATAGTCTATACAAAATTGCCAACCATCCACTACTCTCTTAGAAATTAACTTCCTTTCCTCATTCTTAATCATAGTCATCCTACTCGTATTTGGCACACACTGTATTGGACTAACCCACTCACTATTAAAGATAGGATATATAATCCCAACATCTAAAAGTTTTACTATCTCTTTTTTCACTACCTCCTTCATGTTCAGGTTTAACCTTCTTTGTCTCTTAGCTGTGGCCTTGTACTTTTCCTCCATATAGATCCTATGTATAACTAGAGAGGGACTAATTCCCTTGATGTCAGAGATTTGCTAGCCTAAAGCCTGAATTCTCCCTCTCACTACTTTGCACATCCTTTTCTCTTATTTAATAGATAATTTATTTGAAATGATAATAGGCAATGTATTGTCCTCTCCCAAAAAGGTATATCCGAGGTGGTTATGTAATAGTTTAAGTTTAAGCTTGGGAGGTTTTTCAATAGAGGGAGGGGTTGGGTTGTCACTTCTCACTAACAGCTCAGGTTTAGTATATTAGTGCTCTCCCTTACTCTTAATATCAATCTCACTTTGTTCATCATCAATCTTTTGAATTTTATGCATTTTCACCTCTCTCATACACTCACCAATCATCTCTACTCTCATACACATCTCCTCCTCTAAAGGGTATTTCATAATCTTAGACATCACAAATTTTTCACTCTCATCACTAACTCTAAAGGTTAATTTACCCTCAAACATATCAATTAGAGCTCTCCCAGTATTAAGAAATGGATGACCAAAAATAAGAGGACAAGTCTTATCCTCCTTGAAATCCAATACCACAAAGTTAATAGAAAAAATAAAATTATCTACCTTAATAAGCACATCCTTTATCACTCCATGTGGTTTCTTGATTGAATGGTCTGCTAACTATAGTGACATATTGGTAGCTTTCACATCTCTGAGTCTAAGTTCCTTGAAAATAAATAAAGGCATTAAATTAATGCTAGCTCCTAAATTACACAAACATCTAGGAAACTCACTAATACAAACTAAATAAGGAATAGTAAAACTAATTGGATCCTACAATTTGGTTGGAATCTTATAAGATATGATAGGACTACATATCTCTAATAAAGGTATAGTCTTATTATCATACCATCTATGTTTGTTGTTAATGATGTCCTTCAAGAATTTAGCGTACTTAAGCATCTAAATAAGTGCCTCAACAAGAGATATATTAATCTGTAGCATCTTAAAAATCTCCACAAACTTAGAGAATTGCTTTTCATCCCTTTGCTTTCTTAACCACTGAGGAAAAGGTATCTTTGGAACATATGGCGTAGTTGAAGATTGAAAAGCTTGTTCCTTGCCCTTGTTGCTTTCTTCAGATTCTTCATCTTGGCCATCTTCAATAATCATATAATCATCTTCATTCTTATTCTGCTTTTACTTTGGATTGTCTACTTGATAGTTCACTACTTTGCCACTTTGCAAGGTGATTGCTTTCACATCCTTAGGATTTATCTCCATCGTGCTAGGAAGATTTCTTTGCACTCTTGTACCTATAGCATTAGCAAGCTGTCCTATCAGACCTTAATGTTATGGATGGAAGAAATATGATTCTTTACAATTTAATTGAACTTTTCCTCCATTCTCTTTTGGTTCTCATCTTGCGTTGATATCTTGGTGCTAATGGCATCCACAAACTTGTCGAGCTTGTGCTCTAATGAAAATGTCTTTTCTTGATGAGATGGTTGGAATCTTAGAGGTCCTTGTTGCCTAGCCATATTACTATTGTTGGGGAAGTTAGGCACCATCATATTGCTATTGTTACTCCATAAAAAATTTAGATGATTCCGCCATTCTGAATTGTACATGTTGGAGTAAAGATTATTAGCCTGCCTTCCTTGATACTGATTCCCCATATAATTAGCTTGTTCAACATAACCATCATTCATCCCACATGCATTGAACATACCACAATTAGTATTAGAATAATCTAACAAGTTGTAGGACTCACCTGAACCCTGAGCAGACACTGCATTAGCCTTCTGAGTGAGATTTCCAAATTGCTCAGAAAGTATAGAAATTTGAGCTTATAAAGTTGTCACTGAATTAACTTTAAGTTTGCCTAATTACTTAGGTGGATTAGCTCTCTATGAAGACCAAAAACAATTATCATATGCTAATCTCTCCAATAGTGTTGCAGTCTCATTTACAGTTTTTCTCATTAAGAATATGCCAACCTTAGAATCAACAGAATCTCTAGTAGAACTTATTAACCTATTATAGAAAGTTTTAATCAATACATCTTTTACTAATCCATGGTGTAGACAATTCCTTTATATCTTAATGAATCTCTCCTATGCCTTGTTGTCAAACTGTTGAAAAGAATTCATTTTATTGACAACCTAAGCTATTTTATAAGGTGGGTAGTACTTTACCATAACTGCTTTCGCCAAGTCATCCCATCTTGTAAATGAACTAGCTAGTTAAAATTGTAACCATGCCTTAGCCTTATCCTTCAAGGTGAATAGAAAGAGCCTCAATCTAATGGCATTCATCTGTCATACCATTGTACTTAAGTGTATCAAAAATTTCCAAAAAGGTTACAATGTGATCATTTGGGTCCTTATGTGCTAAACCATAGAACTAAATGTTGGTCTGAATCATCTACAAAAGCGCAGGCTTGATCTTAAAGTTGTTCGCATTTATAGTTAGCCTAGTTATGCTCTATTATGTTCCTTTTAACCCTGCACTAAGGTATCCAATAATGTCCTCGCATTAGCTACTTCTTTAGCCATTATGCTCAGCTTTCCTTTAGATTACATCCTATTCGATCTCTCAAACCGAGTAAGCTCCGGAATGTATGAAAGTAGCTCCTTCCCTAATCTTCGAGTGTTATACATACACCGAAGAACAAACTTTCAAAAAAATTTGAAAATTCAAAATAAAATAAAATAAAATAAATTTGTGGTTTAACCTAAAAAAATATCAATTTTTGACGTCAAATAAGTAGTCCCTGGCAACGGCGATAAAAACTTATTTTTGATTTACCCATAAGCGTGTGGTTTCACTATAGTAATAAAGTATCGATCCCACAGAGATTAGTTTCTTAGTCTTCTATTGCTTTGTTTCTGTTTATTTAAAGTAATCCAAGATAAATTCAAATTAATTAACTAAAAGAAATGAAATTAAAAAAGTAAGCACTAAAATTATTAACAATCATAAGATTGATAAATTTTTGCTAGGAATTGAAATTATTGACAATCCTTAAGCTAGTAATACAATGAATTAATTGAATTTGCACTTCCTGAGTTTTCTAAAATCTTGATTAACCTCTCTTAAGAATTAACCAATTCTAATTCATTACCTTCAAATAATATTCATAACCCAAATTCTCATTTGAAACTATAAATATTAAATTCAAGGTATAAATCATTAATCACACCTAAATGGACCTTGTTTAATTTAGTTATCTCTAATCTTAATTAAATAGGCTCATGTTTATCACTTTATTAGGATTAAAATCTCTCAACCACAAATCCTAATTAAAAATTATGTTAAAGGTGATCAAGCTTTAATAAGCACAAAGAACATAAACATAAAATGCAAAAATAAAACATAAAAAATCCATTGATTAAAAGCCTAAATCATGCCATAATATTCAATCCCTAACAAAGAAATAAATTAGCAATCTATACTAATAAAATAACCCACAAAATTATAAAGTAAACCCATCGAAAATATAAGAGTTTTTAAAAAATTAAAAAGAGAAAAACTCTTTTTAATCTTTTAGCTACCTTTCTTCCAAGGTTCTCCTGTGCTTTTTTCTCACGTTCCCCTCTTCAAAATGTGCCATCCCCTTTCTATTTTCAAATTAAAAATTGGAGAAGAGCTTAGAGTCCTTGAAAAATATATGAGTTGAAGAGTCCACGTTAAGCAGGAATGAGCCACTTTCTAGAGTAGAAAAATCTGCTTTAGTAGTAGAAATAATTCAGCCTTGAGGATGAAAAACCTGCTCCTATAAGTTCGGCTATCATGGCAGTAGAAGCAACCCTGCATCATAACCTATAACTGCAAATGATCTACTACAACAATAGTAAGCTTTAACTTCAACTCTGAACTTGTTTACAATTTCTTATTTTAACTCAACTCCCTCAATTCAATTCATTCTTCTTCCTCTACAAAAAATAAAAATGAAACCATAAAAAATAAACCAAAAAACTAAATGATGAGTACAAATCCGCAAGTGTGCAGAATCGTAATAAGTAGCAATCAAAATATCATCCCACAGAGATTATAAAATTGAATACTAAAACAATCACTATATTTGTTTGTTTAGACACCGAAATAGAGTTGAATTCTCAAAAAACTAAAACTAAATCAAAATAAAAAAATCAAAATTTAATCAAATTTAAAACTAGGATTTTTATTCTCAACTTGACCATTTCATAATATCGATTAACCAACTAGGTACACGTTAATCGTAATTCATTTTGAAGGGATCTTAGGAACCATAGATCTTCCTCTCAGATTAACCTATGATTAATTGAAAATTCATTAACACTAAGTTTTTTGGCTCTCACCAACCTAATGTCTTTTACATCTAATTTTAAAACACAACATTTTAATTAATATTAACCACTTAACTATCTCTCAACTAATTAAGCAATTAATAGGTTATTGCCTAATTGTATAGAACTTATCTCTTAATCAAGCTCTATAGTATCAATTCAATCTTAGGGTGATCAGGCCTAAAATGATATTAAGCACAACAATAACCAATAAATTAAAACTAACAACCTAACATTAATCACATTAGGCACATGGTCAAATTGGAATAAGAACCTAAAAAGGATTTTAGCCACTCATATTAAAAAGAAAAGAAAGAGATGAAGAAATGAAGAAAACAAATCCAATCATTATAAAAAATAAGAAAAGTTAATAAGGAAACCCCCTTCACAAAGGTGTAGAGAATTTTTGTTCTTCACAATCTTCAAATCAAATCCATATTCTAATATGAGCAAAGCATAAACTAACTAAAAATGTTCTGAAAAATAAAAGGAAAACAATAGAAAATCCAAGAATAACCTTTTTATGAAAAATAAATGGCTCTATTTATAGACCTAGTTATCTAACTAGAAAGGTCATCTGAAACCTCTCAAACTCTATCTAATCTAGAGCTTAATAATGAGCTCAATTCTATCCAAACTTCAACTCAAACTCATTATCTTGTTGGCTGCCACATTAACTATGCACAGGTGCGCAGGAAAATAGCATGGCTGTGCAAGAAAGCAGCCCTTCCTTCACCATAGTCAGGTACAACTGTGCATGATTCTTGCACGACCGTGCACCCCTGTATTGCACTATAAATCAAGCTCAGGCATGGTCATGCACCAATTAAGCATGGCCATGCACTATCCCAATATGGATAACTCCTCTTCTTGAGTCCTAAGCTCGTCCAACTCTAAGGGTTGATCCCATCCTCATCCTATTGCACCTTACAAAACAAAAACTTAATAAAAATTATCTATTTAAGATAAAAATAACTAAATCCTAAATAATTAAAATAAAATAACAAAATTAACTAAACTAACTAAATATGAAACTAATTAAACATAAGATGCACAAAATAGAGTGCTCAAAATAAGTATTTTTCACACTCATCGCTAAACTACCATTAAAACAACCATAAACTAACATATATCTATCCAACAGTCATATAAAAACACATTCAACACATATTCATCCTAAAAGATAATCATATGTACCTGTGGTCATGTATGTAATTATAGATATATAATTATAGAGCTTTTTAAACTATTAAGAAATTTCAAGATGATGATTATGTGCTCAAAATTCTCAAGTGATTGAACAAAAATTTCTCAACTGTTAGGAGTTAAATTATGTTAATCAAGCCTCTTTTTCAATCAACAAAGTTTTTGCTATAGTTCTTCAGTAAGAAAGGTAATTATTCAATGAGAATGAGAATTCTAGTATTGATGTTATAGTTTTCTATACAAAAGGGAGTCAGCCATTTGTTAAATTACATGCTTTTTCAAGTTTCTCACAACCTCCTCCATTTCCTAAAAAGTTTAGCAATCTAACCAAATATACTAATCCTAAAAGAAAAAAGCCTATTTGCAGCTATTATGGCATTACAATGCATATGATTAATCGGTGTTATAAGAAATTTGGATATCCTCTTAGATTCAAGTCTTGGAACTAACAAGATAATAGTAATCATGTTATTGCTAAACATGTTAAGGCTCATGATTTCTCTGGTGCAGGTGATGGGATACATATTGATGATAATGCTATGAAGCTAAAGGTCATGCTAGCTAAAAATCACACTTCAAGCACTAATGTTTTTCCCTTTACATCTGAGCAATATAAGAAGATATTAGCACTTATCCAGCAAACTACTCAAACTACTAATGGTGGTTCAATTAATGTTGTTTCTACTTATAATGCAATAACTTTTGAGAAAGAAGGTGTGCTTCTATATTCTTTAGAATCTTCCAATACACATTCTAGTTAAGATTTATAGATTATGGATTTAGGTACTATAGATCATATAACTTGTTCATTAACTTCTTTTACTTCATACAAGCTTCTTTTTAATATCTTTGTTACTTTGCCAAATGGTGTTAAAGTAAAAGTTACGTATATAGGAACTGTTGTTTTGTCTCTTTTACTTATTTTACACAAAGTTCTTTTTGTTCCATATTTTTCTTTCAATTCACTTTTTATTTCTCAATTGGTTTCTTAAACTAATTATTGCTTTATTTTAAACATGGTTCTTGATACATTCAGGACCTTTAACTTTGGAGGATGATAGGTATAGCTAAAACATAAAATTGCCTTTATCATATTGATCTTGCTATATCTTCTTTTCCATTTGATATTAAACATGTTACTTGTCATGTTAGTCCTTTAAATTCTAATATATATTCCGTAACAAAGCTTTAGCACCAACGATTAGACCATGCCTCTGTCAGGAATTTGATTGTTACTAAACTTACATTTCATTAATAAAACTCAATTTTTTAAATCATGTGTTGTTTTTCATTATGCTAAGCAGAAAAAGCTATCTTTTCCCATTAGTAATACTCATTTAAAAAGTTGCTTTGATTTGATTTGTATTAATATTTAGGGCTTAGTTTCATAAATTTCTCTAACAAGACATTTATATTTTTTAACCATTGTTGATGATTTCTTATAGTCACTTAGATATATCTTATGAAACATAAATCTAAGTCTAAACAATTTGATGCATATGGACATGGGGACACTATACCAAATTAAAAATTTTTGAGCTATGGTGGAGGACCTATAACGAGCTCAAGAGCTAAGAGAATAAAAAAGGCCTTTATAGGACTTTTACAAGAGAATCTCGAGTGTATGGGAAGGGGGAAGTGATTTGGTGGAAACTAAGTCAATCAACTTAGTTAGTTATGTTCAAATCAATACACACCCGTGTGGACTTATGCACGCCCATGTTTCGAGTACCCAAAATAGCCAGTAGGATACATGGGCCACAGACACGCCTATGTTCAAGGTGCTTAATACATCTAGAAATATACACTGCTAGGCACACGCCCATGTACGAATAGGCATAAGGTTGTGTAACATTCTGTCTTAAAATCATAGTCGAAACATGCTCGTGTTTTATTTTACACGTCTGTGTCTCAATAATGATATTCTATCTAATTTTTATATTTAAATAGGAGTTTTCTTTATGTTTCTATACTGACTAGGAGTATAGTTGTTTATTCCTAAAGAGTTATTTTCTTTTAGAATTAGTTTAGGTTTAGGATTACAAGTCTATAAATACTTGTAAAAATATTATTTTTCATAATAGATTGATGTTGATTATCTTCAAATTTAGATTTGAATTTTCTTGAGTTCTTACGAGAGCTATCTTTTAATTTTCTTCGAGTGTATTGCAAATTCAACCCTTTAATAATTAGAGTTCTTAGCTGTTAGATAGCTATTGGGTTCTAATTCTTTTCAGTTTATGCTATATAGATCTTTAGGCAATGGTTCCAATAGATTGTTATAGTTCCTAGTTATCAAATAATTAGAGGGTTGTATCAGATTTGGTATCAGAGCACTGGCTCTAGTATAAGCTACGTATCCCTAGCATAGTATTTCTGTATTTAAAAAAGTTACAAGTAAAATTGACATCATCAAGTTCATCAGCATCAAAATTGCATTAAGTGAGTCGACCCTAATAACATCAAGAAAGACGTATTGACCATAGCCCATTTCATCAACAAAATTCATGGGTAAGTATTCTAGCCTATGAAAACTCATCAAATTTGCATATATTTACCTTATTTTTCTTTGCATACCTACCCTAGCATCATTCTTCATCTTTGAACCCTTCTTTCTACCTATTTTTCACATTTTAACATCTAAAAAATTTGATCTCTTTTTCATAACCATAATTTTCTCCTTCTTATATTTCTAGACCCTATTAAAAACCTAAAAATACAATAAAATTCATGCAAAAATAGCCTCAAAATTTTGTTATACCTGAAATCACCCAAAACAGCCCCTAAAATCACCTAATTTGTGATTTAGGCTCATAAGGTGTTTAAAGGCTTTCAAAGTTGATCCTTTTAGTTTTCTTTCACTATTAGCTTTAGTTGTCAATGTCTGATTTGTAATTCTCTCAGAAGTAATAGAGGTTTAGCTCAATTAATAACTCAAAGGGAATTCTTGTGTGTGCTTGATTTGTGAGTGCATTAGAGGGTTCTCTAATCTAATTAAGAGAAACACGTAAAGAAGTGTTAGAATAGGAATTTTTCTTTTAAATTTTCTTCCAAATATACATCATGGATATAAAAGAGAAGATTATATTAGAGGTAATACAAGGAATATTACAAAAAGATATTGGCTCAATAAGAGGACATGAGGAGTTAAAGTCTGAGAGGTTGGAGTTAGGTACCCCTATTCGAGCAAGGGACACCAAATGCATCCTTTTTGATGATTTAGAATATGAGGCAGCCAAAGTAGGATCTATGCGTGCCAATAAGAGCAAGCCCTAGGATGGAAATTTGGGATCAATTAAGATGAAAATTCCAATTTTCCAAGGTAAGAGTGATCCAGAAGCTTACTTGGAATGGGAAAAGAAGGTTGAGCATGTGGTCGATTATCATAACTACACCAAAAAAGAAGAAGGTAAAGCTGGCAGCCACAGAGTTCATTGACTATGCCAGTGTCTGGTGGGATCAATTTACCTCCATTAGATGTAGAAGTAGAGAAGGTCCTATTTCATCATAGTTTGAGAAGAAAGTTATAATGAGGAAGAGATTTGTACTTTAACACTCTTATAAAGAGCTATACAACGACTGACCCAAGGCTCTAGAAGTGCTGAAGAGTATCATCAATAGATGGAGATGGCCATGATTTGAGCAAACATTAAGGAGGATAGAGAGGCTACCATGACACATTTTCTATCAGGTTTGAACCATGAAATTGCTAACCTTGTTGAATTGCATCATTATGTAGATTTGGAGACATGGTATGTATTGCAATCAAGGTGGAAAAGCAATTGAAGGTGAAAACCAAGGCAAATTTGATTGTGGAAATCGAATTGGAGGAATAATAAGGGAGGAGAGGCAAGTGCAAATAAAGGCAGATTTAAGCCAAATAAAAGCAAAGATGTTACTACACCAAAGGTGAAACCTAAGGATTACAAATCTAAGGGTAAGTCAAGTA
>CATIWO010097883.1:0-10688 GCA_949673435.1 Macaranga tanarius | reverse complement strand
ACCGTTCTCAGGTGATCTCTCCGCCGTGGTAGTTGATAATCTCGATTACTCTTCCACTGTTGCTCTCAAACGCATCAACGAACTCGCCACCGAACTCTGCAACTACCTCAAAGTCCGTTTGATTCTTTTTTGTTTTTGCTCTCCTTAATTTGTGTTTTGTTTCCTTTAAATTAAATACTGCTAATTAGTTGTTCATTGAAAGCTTCATTTCTAATTTGCAATAAAGTCGAAATTTGGTTTCCGTTATTTCTCTAACCTTGTTTCAAAGTTTTCTCATGCGACATTTTGATTTTGATCGATTCTATATATGTTGATCTTGCTATTAATTCCTATATAATCTTGATTATGCAGCTGCACGAGAAGATTATTCAGCTCCTACAAGGTTTAAAACCTTTGGATGGTGCTAAACATTGCATTGCTGCTGAAGATGATGATCAAGGGGGCGATAGTGGATTTGAAGAAGATGCAAGCAGCGGTGGATCTGATGGAGGCGCAGGAGAGATAATTGACGACTAGGATATACTGTGTTCTGTTTGTTTTCAATTGAAACTTTAAGAAATGCTGTAATAAGATGCAGAAGTTGATGGAGGCTAATTAGTCAGTATTATACCCGACGGGACAATTTTTCCTGCTGCAAATGACATAGCCGCGGCTGCTAAGTGCTAATAGTGCTGTGATTTTCAATCATATGATGGAGATTTAATCATGGAGATTAAAGTCATTAAAAGAGAGTTAGTTAATTTGCATATGAGATGGAATTTTGCAAAACTCACCTACCTTACCTTTGCTAAAGCCATTATTAAAAAATTATAAATATTTTAATTTGATTTATAACATCACTTTGGAAGAAAATTTTAGGAACCAAACCTTATTCTACATATAATATATGAGGTAATTTTCTTAAGTAATATATAATTAAAATGTTAATTTATAATACTATAAATTATAATATTTTTAATAAAAATTAAAAATTAAAATACATTTATAAAAATCATAAATACTGTGATTTTTATACTAGTACCCAATGCTTTTAAATTAAAACAAAACACTCATATTTTTATATTATATATTTTTGTATTTATCAGAAGTATTTTTTTTATATATAATTTTATCAACTCCACATAGTTTGAGCGCTATACATATCATTAATTAAAAAATCTCAATATATTCTATCTAAAATTCAAAAATAAATACAATTAAAATTTAAAAATATTAATTAAATTAAAGATAATAAAAGATATTTCTTCCCTTTTCTAATTGACAAAAAATTTAAATTCTTAAATTTCATCCCACCCGAAATTGATAAATATAAATATAATTAACAAAAATATTGTTAAAATTTAAATAAAATTCAATGCGATATATGTTTGTTAAAATTATTTCTTTTATAAATGTATGAAATTATATTTTAACGTCAGTATTTACCAAAAAAATCATTAGAATTTAGCCAAAGAAAGAAAAAATAAAATAAAATAAAACGTTGTGCATATTTGTGAAATATTGCGTTGGTCTACCAGTATTTTCCCTCATAATTCCCTGAAAAATTAATTCTGCAGTCTAAAATCTCAAAACCCTAAAATCTATTCGTGTTCAAAAGAAATAGACCTTAAAAATCTTAAATCATGTCGAGAAAAAGGAAGCGCTGTCGCCTCTCGCAATCTGAACTAAAGGCTGATGATATTGCAGTTACAGAGGAGCTCAGGGGCAGCGAGTGCTCACTCGTTCAGTGCAAAAAGAGCTCATTTGAGCTGGTAAGTAAATAAATTCTCGCTGATAACAATTATATGTTACATGTTTTCGAAGATTATTATTATTATTGTTGTTGTCTGATTAGAGACTGATTTTATGCACATGGAGTGTTAGGATAATTCAGATAAGAGCAATTTATCATTTTCTCCTCTTATTACAACAACCCCAACAACAGCAGTAGTGCATGTTGTAAGGCCAAAAGAGGTGGAAGAGAAAAGGAAGGATCTTCCAATTGTAATGATGGAGCAGGAGATAATGGAAGCAATAAATGAACATTCCACTGTTATTATCTGTGGAGAAACTGGTTGTGGCAAAACCACTCAGCTTCCTCAGGTGGGTGGCTTTTGGTTTTTAATTTTTAATTTTTAATTTTTCTTTTTCTTGTAAGTACAATTCCAATGTACTTTAGTTTGTTTGTTGTCCTAATTTCAGTTTTAATGGGTGTTTTCAATTAGTTCCTTTATGAAGCAGGCTTTGGTTCAAGCCAATTTGTTGCTCAAGGTCGAGGTGGTGTTATTGGAGTTACTCAACCACGTCGTGTTGCTGTCCTTGCTACTGCTAGCCGTGTGGCATATGAGCTTGGTCTTGATCTTGGTAAAGAGGTCGGTTTTCAAGTGAGGCATGACAAGAGTATTGGAGATAACAGTGCAATCAAATTCATGACTGATGGAATTTTACTACGAGAAATTCAGGTTCACTGGTTTTGTTCTGAATGTTAATGATATTTTGCATGCGGTGTTGTTTGCATTTTGCAAAGTCTATGTTAGTTTTTTTTTCTTCAATTAGAAAATTTATCATGATGCTGCAGAGTGATTTTTTATTGAAGAATTACTCCGTCATAATACTAGATGAGGCTCATGAGAGAAATGTGAACACAGACATACTTATCGGACTGCTTTCTCGTAGCATTAGTAAACGCCAGGTAACTATTTACGATATTGTGCAGTAAACTAAAGTTTATGGCTTATCTACCTCAAGCATTTCTGTTAACTATGTACAGTATTGTGCTTAATGGCAGAAAATATATGATGAGCAGCAAATGATCTTTCTTTCGGGACAAACCATAGACCCTAAACATGTGATATTTCCACTCAAACTTGTTCTGATGAGTGCCACCTTGAGAGTGGGAGATTTTGTTTCCGTATTTGATAATCCTCCTCCTGTTATTGAAATTCCCACCAGACAATTTTCTGTAACTTTACATTTTTCAAAGAGAACAGACATTGTGGATTATGTAGGTCAAGCCTATAAAAAGGTCCTGTCCATACACAAGAGGTTGCCAAAAGGTGGCATACTTGTCTTTGTCACAGGGCAGAGAGAGGTAGAGCACTTGTGCCAGAAATTACGTAAAGCTTCAAGGCAACTGTTTGTTGATAATATAAAGAATGAAGTCCCTGTCACATCTGAAATGAGTTCTATTCAGGGAGTTAACATGAAGGACATTATTGAGGCATTTCATATTCAGGGAAACTCAATTGATCATCTAACTGACAGATTTAGCTACTATGATGAAGATATGTCATTTTCTGATGGTAATGAATCAGATTCCTCTTATAGTTCAGAAACAGAGAACGAACTAGGAATTGTTGGTGATGATGGAGATTCAGGGGGCCAAAGCATCCCAGAAAATGATAGAAATCTTTTAGGTGGCTTAGGAGATAGGGGGAGTCTTGCCTCTCTAAACGATGCTTTTGAAGCATTGGATGGAAATACTACATCATACCCTAATTCTGCGGCAACACAGGTTCCTTTTATGCCACAAGGCTGCCTAGAGAATTACAACCAGATTGCAAAGAAGAATGGGGAAAGGGATAAATGTGTCCCTGTTGGTCCATTGCATGTTTTGCCTCTTTATGCTATGCTTCCTGCAGCAGCACAACTTCGTGTATTTGAAGAGGTGAAGGAAGGGGAGCGGCTTGTTGTTGTTGCCACTAATGTTGCTGAAACCTCTTTAACCATCCCAGGCATTAAATATGTTATTGATACTGGAAGGGAAAAGGTGAAGGACTATAACCCATCTAATGGTATGGCAAGTTATCAAATACAGTGGATAAGCAAGGCATCAGCTGCTCAAAGAGCAGGAAGAGCTGGGAGAACTGGGCCTGGGCACTGTTACCGCCTCTATTCATCTGCTGTCTTTAATAACATACTTCCTGACTTCTGTTGTGCTGAAATTTCTAAAGCACCTCTTGATAGATATCTTCTCGTCCTGAAATCCATGACTATTGAGGTGAGTTTTTTTACATGTTATTGGTTCTTGACTATTTTGCTGTTGAATATGATGAATTATTTCATAGTGGTACCACACTATTATGCATCGTTAAATGGAAGACTGTAAATTCAGGGTTATTTTGTGCTGACTGTTGATAGTATGGCCAAATAATTTCTCAAAGCACATTGTGCTTCTTTCAATCTTGATTGGATTTGTGGATGGGGAGTGGAAAGGGAGGACTCTTTTTACAGCTGTCCCAACTATTTAGCTGGCTGCACAACTAAGATATGGAAAGGTTGAAGCTTTTTACTTTGCTGATCTTCTTGTGACCTCAAATGAGCATTTTGTATGTATTAGATTGTTATTTGGTTTTAGACCTTCATAGCCACTAACAGATTTTGCATTTGCTTTTTTCTCCCTTATTATTGCCAATACTCGTAATTGTGTTTGGTTTTTAGAAGGCATGGATTATCATAACTTGCATCTTCCCATTCTACATTAAATCTTGCTAATTTAATTGTTTTTGCTGATTTGTGGTCTTTCCATTTTCTGTATTTTAGATAGAAAAATTTCCATTTCCAACTCCTCCGGAGACCACGGCCTTGAAAGAAGCCAAAGGTTGCTTAAAGAATCTTAAGGCACTTGATAAAGGGGAAAGATTGACACCCCTCGGGAAGGCCATGGCATACTATCCCATAAGTCCTCGCCACTCTCGGATGCTTCTTACTGCTATCAAAATAATGAAAGGGAAAGGTTATGCCAGATCTAATCTAAATCTAATTCTAGGATATACAGTTGCAGCAGCTGCAGCATTGAGCTTGTCTAATCCTTTCCTGATGCAGCTCGAAGGAAATCATGATAATAGCAATGTCACAGAGGAGGAGAAGGTCTCTAGCAGAATAGACAATAAAAAAATCAAAGAAGCAGCTAAAGCATTTTGTGTGAGCAGTGATGCTCTGACTATAGCTTATGCTTTGCAGTGTTTTGAACTTTCTAAACATCCAGTGGCATTCTGCTCTGAAAACGCCGTACATTATAAAACCATGGAGGAAATGTCCAAGCTAAGAAAGCAGCTTCTCAGACTAGTCTTTAATCAAAGCGTTAATCATAACTTGGAGCAAGATTTCTCATGGACTCATGGAACCATTGAGGATGTAGAACAAGCATGGAGGGTTTCCTCAGGTAAGACCCCTCTTGTACTCTCTGGTTACGAGGAAGATGTCTTGCGCCAAGCTATATGTGCTGGCTGGGTTGGCAGAGTTGCCAAACGAATCAGAGGAAATTCAAGGTCATCAGAAGGAGTTAGAACGGGAAATTTAGTACGGTATCAGACATGCACAGTCAAAGAAACTGTATACCTACATCCTTTGTCATCTCTTTCTAGAACAGCTCCTGAGTTTTTGGTGTACAGTGAATTGCTGCGCACAAAACGACCATACATTCATGGAGCAACAAGTGTGGATCCAAAATGGCTCTTCAAATATGCTGGCACTGACTCTAACAAGCCTTTGTGCACTACGTCGGCTGTTAATGATCCCAAACCTTACTACGACCATGAGACTGACCAAGTGTATTGTTATGTGAGTCCAACTTTTGGGCCTCATGGGTGGGAGCTGCCGCTGGACATTGAGCCAGTGGACAAATTTGAAGAACGTGTGAAGGTATTTGCTTATGCTTTGCTTCAAGGGTATGTTTTGCCATGCTTAAAATCTGTCAGGGACCATATGGCAGCTCGTCCTGTTATCATTTTGGAGCGAGGAGTAGGTGAATGGAGGGTCAAGAACCTTTTAGATAAGTTAAGGACAAAAAGGGTTGATAGCTGTGCCATTTTAAGAAAGGTGTGGAAAGAGGATTCTACGGTGCTTCGTGGAGAATTTTTGCTCTGGTTTAAGAGAGGTTATCACAATAATTTTGAAGCTCTTTGGTCACAAATGCATTCTGAAGTTCAGTTAGAGCCTCGTAAACGTTTTCATCTTTCTGTTACAAAACGAAAAAAGGATTGTTTATGAGCTAGAAAATGGGTCAAAAATAACCCAAATGCACAAGTTCATTCTTTATTGATTAATTTAACTGAAAATTTAATTTGAGGTAAATTTTTTTTACCCCGGAAGAGTTTCACCATCTGTGGTTACTGAGTTTAAAAGGTCAGAAATTAATAAAAATTGCCAATTATTTGATCTTCAAATTTTTTTGAGCCTAAAATGAAAAACTAGTTATTTTTAATTTACCCAATTTCTGAATTTGTGTTTTTGGTTAAACATTTTGATCCTGACACTGTTGACTTAACAATTCACAGTGGTTGAAAGACTGTCCAATCCAAGGGCCAAAAATGGTTTTTGCCAAGATAAATAGAAAAGTGGTAATGTAACGATAGAGAGACATGAATAGTACCATCTCTCACCAAATAAAGATAAAATTTGGTGAGAGACAATTACTTATTTGTCCCATTAACAGGGCTATTTAAAATGAGAAATGAATAATTTAGAATTTTCTCTCTTAGAGAAATGGTACTATTTATGTCTCTCTAAAAGAAACTTATCTTTTTCTTATTAATAATAAGTTATATAAAAACCAGCCAACGTGTGAAGAATTTTCATCCACCAAATATCATATCATATCATAAAAAGAAGCAAAAAAAAAAAAAAAAAAAATACATGGCTGAGAAGTGAGGAGCTAGCTTTCTCTCCTCTTCTCTTCTGTTCATGCTGGGAAGCAGTCTCTAGAAAATTTTCTTGAAATGAAGAGCATATAATATGATTTTTATACAAGTAAAATAAATGAAAAATGGCTTCTTCACTGTATCTAAATTCTTTATCTCTGCCTCCAAGCAAACTAACAAGAACACATCCTTCATTGTCCTGTTATTATTCCTCTCATCATCTTGGCACAAGTAATGTTAATGGTAGCAGCAGGAGAGCCTTGGGGCCCATAGTTGTTAATGGAGACCCTCCTACTTTTGTGTCTGCTCCTGGTCGCCGTATTGTTGCAGGTTAGCTCTTTTTTTTTACTGATGTACTCTTGGTTCTGTTCTTATTGTGACTAATACATTACTACTACCCAGGTGGGTTATGTTGTTTAAAATCTGAACATGAAATGCTTATTGTTTTGTGCATGATTTGTGTTCCGTGAAACTGTAGAGCATTTCTTTTTAATGTTGTGTGCATAATTTGTATTTACAGTTGGGGACCTGCATGGAGACCTTGACCAAGCTAGGCGTGCGCTTGGGATGGCTGGTGTATTGAGTTCTGATGGAGAGGACTTGTGGATTGGTGGAGAATCAGTATGCTTTTATTAATTTTCTTCTTAAAAAACAAACGCATGGAAGTAGTTTTTGCTGCTTTTTATTCACAGTTTACACCTATATGTCTTATTATTATTATTATTTTTTTGGAACACAGGTTTTGGTTCAGCTTGGAGATATACTTGATCGAGGTGAAGATGAGATAGCAATATTATCCTTGTTGCGTTCTTTGGATATTCAGGCAAAAGCAGAAGGTGGAGCAGTTTTCCAGGTTTGTATTGCTGACGATGAAAAAAGCTTTGGTCAATTAGGCAAAATGTAGGCATTTTTATTAGATTATCAAAACTATTTTGTAAGTTCATTGAAGAATCTCGAAGGCACCACTTAAATTTTTATTGTGCACAAAATCTAATAGTTTCATGCATTGTTGGTAAAATTAAGTTTCAAATTGTTGGACTTAATATAGGTTAATGGGAATCACGAGACTATGAATGTGGAAGGAGATTTTAGATACGTTGATTCAGGGGCATTTGATGAATGTACTGATTTCCTGGCTTACTTGGATGACCACAAATACGACTGGGATAATGCATTTGTTGGCTGGATTAATGTGTCCAAAAGGTGTAAAAAAGATCAGAAATTTTCCCAAAATTACTGGGGTCCTTGGAATCTGGTGAAGGTACTAAAATTTTCTGTCCTATTTGTTAGCAAGTTGATTAATCTGATAAAGTTTTCAATACATTAGGACAGAGGCAAAAGGGGGTCATTGACAGATCGATATTGTTGAGACCAGGTGGTCCATTGGCATGTGAATTGGCCAGACATTCGGTCATACTCAGAATCAATGACTGGTTATTCTGTCATGGCGGGCTTCTTCCTCGCCACGGTGAATATCATTATTTCTTGCTAAGATGCATGTATAAAAGGTGTATCTTTCATTAATTGAAATGTCTGATAAAATTATTAGTAATTTTGCAGTCTCATATGGCATAGAGAGGATTAACAGGGAAGTATCTCAGTGGATGAGAGGCCTTAGTGGCGATGATGATAGTCCTAACATTCCTTTCATAGCAACCAGGGGCTATGACAGTGTTGTTTGGAACCGATTATATTCTAGAGATATGTTAGATATGGAGGAACGTCAGAATAGACAGGCAAGTAAATGTGCAATGACCACTCTCTTTTTCTCCATTTCTTAGTACCTACTGTCAAGAAAATTATCCATTTGAAGCCAATTTAATGTGCTTAGGACCTTATCCAAAAATGAAATTTTTTCTGTTGAATTATACCTTTCGTTTATGTTTACCTGGAGTGAACTCTGTGGTCCGGACTCTGGAATGTTAATCTTAACTGTTGGATGTAAATATTATGCTGAGCAGATACTTTCTACTCTTGAAGAGACATTACAATCGGCAGGTGCTAAAGCAATGGTGGTGGGTCACACTCCCCAAATGGCAGGGGCCAATTGGTATGCTCCTTACTCTCTGATACTGTAGTTTCACTTTGCATCACTAATAATATGTATATACATTTTTGTGTGTTTGTTTTCTGATAATTCGGGTGTTTTCTGCAGTAAATATAACTGTAGCGTATGGCGCATTGATGTGGGAATGTCTAGTGGTGTTCTTAATTCAAGACCAGAGGTAATCTGAAATTGGCTCTTCTGTTATGATGAAGTTTATACAAAGTGTTCATGCAACAAATTGAATTTCTTGCCTTTTTTGTGATGCGATTTGCTTATAATTTATGAAGAAATTCATAGTGTAGTATCCAACTTCTGCTATAGTGGCTCAAAAGATCTTTTATTGAGCTAATACTTGTGAAAAAGGCAAAATTAAAATGATAGATTTTGTTAATTTTGAACTTGATTTTTCAGGTGCTAGAAATAAGAGAAGATAAAGCAAGAGTAATAAAGAGCAGAAGGGATACATATAGTGAACTTCAGGCTGCTGAATGTACGTAGAGATAAAAAAAAAAAAGAATAAAATCTCTAACCAGGTATTACTATTCTGTATCAAACTACTTCATTTTTATTATTATTGTTCCATTTCAATGCCAGAGATATAGAACTGAATCAGTCCAAATATTTCGTAGACTAGCATTTATGCGAGCAGCCCATTGCTGGCATTGTCTAAGAGTTAGTTTAGTGCAAATGCAGCATTTATTTTAGGCAGACAATAGCTATGCAAGTAGTGGGTATCAACAACAAAGAAAAATATAATAATAATAATTATTGCTTTATTTCATTTGTTTAGGCTGAATTTGTTCGGCTGCGGGAAGAGTTCCTCCTCTTCTTGGGAAAGAAGTGGTGCTCATACTTTTGATGTACTAAATTACAGCTTGCTTTCTCCAACCATATTGATCAAGTTGCATATATTCTGTTGGATTTTGGCGTTGACATTGCAAGAAAGAAGCAATGGAATCTCTATACCATGCTTAGAAACTGAAATTGATCTTTTGGTCTTTGGCTTCATGCTGAAGTGATGATGTTTTCAGAATAACATTCATTCACAAATAAATTAATGTTGGATCATACAGCGAATTATCATTGACTTTGTGCGAATGTATTTATAATATTAGCAATATCACTGGTCCATAACCCACGCAGTCGCCTGTTTTTGTTTTTAGTTAGCTTTGCTTTGGCATGTGGTTGAGCTGACTTTGCACATTAATTTGCTAGTTGGCCGCAAAATTCTATATTCTGTGTATTGCGTTTTTAATAACACAAAATAAAAAGTTTAAATTAGGTGAAAATAATTCCGCAGATCGATATCGACGACAATAAAATTTAAATTCTGCACTTCATGATGTCCTTTTATAAAAGTTACCATTAGATCATTTTTTAAAATTTATAACGTGTAAAATTAAATATTTAATTGAAAGTAAATAAAATTCTCTTATATCAACTGTTTTTAAAAAAAAACTTCTTGTTTAATGACTCAAGATAGAGGTGAAAATTTTATTGTATCAACGTTTTTTTTTTTTTTGAACTTTATTACAGATAAAACCTATCATTTAATGGCAGAAAATAAAAAGTGAATAATACCTGTTGTTTATTGACACAAAATAAAAGTAAATAAAATTCTACTGTTTAATGATAGAGAATAAAACTCTATGTATCAACAGTTTTTTTAATCGTATATGCCACCATTAAACTACTCAACATTTTACTATTGCATCAACCATTAAAACGTAATTATATTTTTTTAAAAAAAAATTCTGCATCTTGCCATAGTGTGGATGGAGAGTAAGATTGGTGAATTACGTAAAGATTCCAACCATGGATTAAACAAAAGCCTCCGTAGCAGTTCAAATGAGATTTGAGTAATTATACACCTAAATTTGGTTTTTTAAACAGAAACGTGCATAAATTCTCTACTAAGTCAAACATAATTAAACAATTGTCTTGTCAGTTCTAGTGCATATTTAGGGAAACATTAATTCTATAAATGTAGGAGAACCTTTTAACACTCCATTCTTTATTTT
>CATIWO010097878.1:0-16263 GCA_949673435.1 Macaranga tanarius | reverse complement strand
CAGACCATTCTGCCATTCGACATCTACTTGCTAAAAAGGATGCCAAACCGAGACTAATGAGATGGGTTTTATTGTTGTAGGAGTTTGATTTGGAGATCAAGGACAAGAAGGGCTCAGAAAACTTAGTGGCAGACCATTTATCACGTCTAGAAAAGGAAAATGAGAGTGCACCAAAGCCTATCCAAGATAGCTTCTCATATGAGTTCCTTTTGGCGCTACACCATTTTGATACCCCTTGGTATGCGAACATACCTAATTATTTAGTTGGGGGGGTGCTACCAGAAGGACTATCTTACCAATAAAGAAAGAGGTTACTATATGAGGTAAGGCAATACCTATGGGAAGACCCTTATCTCTACAAAATTTATGGAGATGGCATGATTAGGAGATGCATTCCAAACACAGAGATACTAGAGGTCCTAACACATTGTCATAGTTCAAGTTATGGAGGACATTATGGAGCATCCAAAACAGGTGCAAAGGTGTTGGAAAGTGGTTTCTTTTGGCCAACACTATTTAAGGATGTGAGGGAGTTTGTTCTCTATTGTGATCGATGCCAACATGTAGGGAACATTTCAAAACGCCATGAATTACCTCTTACTTCCGTTCTAGAGGTTAAAATCTTTGATGTATGGGGGATAGACTTTATGGGACCCTTCCCATCTTCTTTTGGGAACCAATACATTCTTGTGGGAGTGGATTATATATCTAAATGGGCAGAGGCATTGGCAACACCTATAAATGATGCAAAGGTTGTGCTTAGATTCTTGAAGAAGATATTCGCAAGATTTGGAGTACCATGTGCTATTATTAGTGATGGAGGCTCACATTTTTGCAATAGACAGTTTGAGGCGTTGCTAAAGAAATATGGTGTGCGTCATAAAATTGCCACACCCTATCATCCTCAAACAAGTGGACAAGTGGAGGTAATGAATGGTGAGCTTAAGAAGATTTTAGAGAAGACAGTTAATGGTTCAAGGAAGGATTAGGCAACAAGGTTGGATGACACATTGTGGGCTTATCGCACAGCATTTAAAATACCAATTTGTATGTCACCTTATAGGTTGGTGTTTGGAAAGGCGTGTCATTTACCTGTTGAGCTAGAACATCGAGCATATTGGGCCATTAAAATATTAAATTTTGACTTCAAGTCCATAGGAGAGAAAAGGTTGTTACAACTCAATGAGTTGGATGAAATTCACCTCTAAGCTTATGAAAATGACAAGCTCTTTAAGGAAAAGACAAAGAAGTGGCATGATGCTCATATCATGAAAAAGGACTTTAAGGTTGGTGATTTAGTGTTGTTGTTTAACTCATGACTTCGTTTATTTCCAGGAAAATTAAAGTCTAGGTGGAGTGGACCATTCAAAGTGGTACAAACATTCCCTCATAGTGCCATTGAGCTTGAAAATGACAAAGGAGAGCACTTCAAAGTAAATGGGCAACGATGTAAACTCTATTATGGAGGTTTGTGGGCAAGGGAGAAGAAAAATATTTCCTTTGATGCCAATTCTAATCCCGAATAACTTTGATGTGATAGGGTAAAGCTAAGTACCTTAAATTAGTGCTTATTGGGAGGCAACCCAATTTCTTGTATGTTTATATGCTATTTTTAGTTATTTAGTTTAATTTTTTAGGGTAGATGCTTTGATTTTGGTATTTTTATTTTTGTTTTAGGCTCACCAATGAATAGAAAGACATAGGGACAAAGAAATTGAGCAAAATGAGTATAAAGCATCAACACGGGCAGAGACACACCCATGTCCAAGACCGTGTTGGCCAAAGAAGAAAACTGACAGGAAGACATACGGTCTCTAACACACCCGGATAGCCAGCCGTGTTCAAATATATAAAAATTGACAACAATAGACACGGGCAGAAACACGCCCGTGTCTCGAGCCGTGTATATCTCTGCCATTCCCTAACTATGCAAAACATGCCCGTGTTGAATCAACACGCCCGTGTACCGTCTGATATTATAAAATGAACAGTTAGGGATTTGAACTCATTCTTCGCGCCCGTTCATTTTCCTCTCATTTTCTCTCTTCCCAATCGCCAAAATCACTATTCCGACCACCAATCCGACCTTACCCACTCTATTCATTTCCTTTTCCTTCTCTTATTACCGTTCGAAATGTCATCTCCTCTGGCTAAACGCATAAAAACCCGCGCTCAAAGAGATAGACCACCGGTGCGACGTCGATCGGTGCCTCCCCTGAGTGTTCCACAAGCGGATCCTCCTCCTCAAGCTGCCTCTTCTTCTGCTAGTGCCGCCACTCTCTATCCTCTCCTTCAATTCAATAATAAACGGACCCAGGTGAAGGTTAGTGCACTAAAATCACTTCCTACTGAGCCAAATCGTTATTTAATCCAAAGCGATCTAGCCAAACTAGGTTTATGGGATGTGATTCATCAGAGATTGAGAGAAGAGAGTTGGAGAAATTTGACAGAAATTCGAGAGCCCTATTATTTAGAACTATTTGTTGAATTTCTTGCCTCTTTTTCTTTAGATAAAAAAGGCATTGATTATGCAAAACCCGGGGTTATAAATTTTCGGTTGGGAGGAAAGCAATTTGCTATGTCAATCTCTGAATTTGGGATAGCTTTAGGATTGTATAGTCCGACATTTGTTGAGTCGGATCGTTATCTTGACTCTCTATCTCATGGGACTAGTTCACGAGCATGTGCATTTTGGAGATCTTATGCTCGAGTTGGTACTAGGGATAATTATCAACCAACTAAGAGTAAGAGCACATGTTTACATCATCGACACTGCGTGTTTTACATAGATATATTGCACATACTATTTGTGGTCGTCATGAGAGTACAGGGGTGGTGACTGTGAGGGATATATTTTATTTGTTATATTTGTGGTCCCAGCAAGATTGCAACCTTGGATATGGTTTTGCGACTTATTTTGACATTATGTCAAATAAGTCTCGAGGTGCATTGTGTGGAGGTAGTTATGTGACGAGCTTGGCTAAGAACCTCAGAGTTTTTGAGGATTTGACAGGATTGACTTGGTGCGGATATATGATTGCCATTGCTATGGACACTTTTAGATCAATGCATCTTGTTGAGAAGAGAGGTGATGATTATGTGTTGATTGATGGTGATGTACCTGCTGAGGGGGGACCTGCGATAGCTGAGGAGCATGATGCTCCGATTCCTGATATTCCGGCACCTCCAGCTCATTCTCCTGATGTTTTAGCACGGATAGAGGCTACACAGAGGCGTCATGAGACGGAACAGAGGCGACATGACACCATGCTACGCCATATTCATTCTCAGTTAGACTGGCAGAGGCAGTGTATGACGATGCTGATGCTTGAGAGGGGTATGGACCCACCATAGATGTCTCATGCTCCAGCTACATTCTTCGATACCACTTCCGAGTCTTTGGAGCCACAGTCTTCCTTTGTTCCTCAGCCTGGTGATGATGATATGGATGAGGCTAATATTGAGGCGGCTACTGCTGCTGAGGAGGATGAGGAGGCAGCTGATGATGAGGAGGGTGATGATTTGGATGACACAAATGACCTTGATGACTGACATTTTAGTTTTTTTATTTGTTTTTTGTTGTTTTTCTTTTATTTATTTTTTTGGTTTCCTTTTATGTTTTGTTGTTTTTTTGTTTTCTTTTTAGTTTTTGTTACTTCAAATTTTCCAATCTCTACATTTGCGGTTCCAACGAAAAATCAGGGGAGTATTAGTTTTCTTTCTCTTTTGATATTTTTTCTACATTGGGGACAATGTGTTACTTAAGTGTGGGGGGGGGAATATTTTTTGTTTGAATTTTATTTTGTGATTAGGATTCTATGCTTAAGTATTTGATTATGCTTATCATTCTTATGAACTTCATTCAAATGATTTAGTTTTCTTGTATAGTTGATATATTCTCCAATTAATGTATAGTTTGTGATTTTTAAGTTTGAAGGATAACTTGAGGGTTAAGGGATTTTTGATGTTTAATGAACTTAATGTGAATTCCTCTTAGTTATGATTGAGACTCATAGATTAATGTTTAATTTAGTTAACTATGTAATTTAAGAGCAAGATGGAGAGTTACACGCACTTGTTTTATTGATTATATAATTTTGTTAGATTTTGTTTAAAATTTATTGTGAGAAGGAGCATAAAATGCACTCACTCAGATTTGATTTAAAAAAAAATGTGTATATGAATGAGATGGAGCGTAAAATGCACTCAAAGAAAGGAAAAATAATAAAAGTAATATGAGAAAAATTGTTAGTTGACTATGGCTAAATATTGATTTATGAAAATTTTGGTTGTAATTAAGAGGATAGCTTTTCACATGGTAATTTGTTGAATCCCTTGGTTTTGAGTTATTGTTTAGGTTTTTGAGTTATAAGGTATATATTAACTGGAGAATGTGTTAATTGTATAAATGAAAGTGGTTCTTGAGTTTTGTTCATGTTAATGATAAGATGTTTGAGTATTTTCTTTGCTTGAGGACAAGCAAATGCTTAAGTGTGGGAAAATTTGATTAGGCTATATTTTGTTATGTTTTAAGTAGGATAATTGAGTTAATTTTGTGTATAATTGTGTTAATTTGTATTTAGATAGGTTATTTATGTTTAATTTGTGTTTTTAGGTCATTATTCAAGGTTGGATGTGGATAAATTGAAGATTAGGAGCAAATGAAGTCAATATTAGAAGAAATTTTGAACACAGGCATCAACACGGCCATGTATCTGACTGTGTAGTCTGCTGGAGGATTTGTGTATCCTGAACACGGGTCGGGACACGCCCGTGTATCAGGCCGTGTACTGCGCTGCCAATTTTACATACTTGAGACATGGCTCGGGACATGGCCGTGTAGTGGCTCAGATGCTGAATTCAAGTAAGACACTGGCGTGTTGTTAAAGAACATGGCCGTGTAGGCGGAAGAGTCAGGATAAGATTGACTTCTTTAAACCCTAATCTAAGGAGGTTTTAAGGAAAAACTATAAAAGGGATGATAGAACATATGGAAAGGCATATGAAGATAGAAAAACAAAGTTCATCAGGGCATTATCAAATATCAAGATTGGAGATTGAAGATTGGAGAGATTGAGAGATTAAATTCTTTATTCTTCTTCTTAATTCTTGCAATTGTTGATGGATTTATTTTACTTATTTTTAGAGTTTAATTTTATTATGTTAGGCTAGGTTTTTATTCATTAGGGGAGTAATGATCTGAACATGAATTAATCAAATTTTTCTTCTTGATAAATCAATTTATTCATGCAAAGTTATATTTATTAATATTAATGCTTGTTTGTGTTTGGCCAGCATTGACATGATTTAAATTGAGATTATGCATTGAGAGATGATTATCTTAGTGGAACTATAAATATAAACGTAATTGATTCTTTGCTAGAGATAGATTGAATTGATTTATGTCTTTAAAGAGTTGAGATTAAACTTTGTTACTAAATTGATTAGGGTTTGCAATTGCAATTAGAATTGAATTGTTTGATCTTAATTAAAGGAGTGCAGGGTAGTATAGTCAACCTTGAGAGAGGTGATTATCATTTTAGTTAACTCAGGATTTGCATGAATGATTGAATTTAAGGGAAGGGAATTGATAAATGAGTGGAAAGTGAATTACTTTCCTAATGGTTGTTTTAGATTTGGTTAATTGATTACAAAATTTGGATTTATAGTTTATTTAGTTTTAGTTAATTTTAATTAAATTGATCATTACAATTGGACGCTTTGAATAATTAGAAATAGATTAATAGGTGGATAGATTAAAATCTCTGTGGGAACGATATCTTTAGTACTACTTGTCGATTCTGTATACTTGCAGAGTGTTTTTACCAAACAATAGTCACCTCTTTACTTTTTCACACAGGTAAATTAAAATTCTTCAACCAATTACAAAATCATCCCTAATATTTAAGCTAGTTTACAAATTAGTCCATATATCAAAAACAAAAATAATTTTTAATTAATAGTTTATTCTAATATTATATTTAGGACTCCAATGTATATGTACTTTATAAAATTTTAAAAGAAATATAAATATATTTTATTAACATACAAATGTAACTATTCATTAGTGATTTTTTTAAAATATAATTTATTTAATTTATTTATTTATAAACTAATTTATTTTTTAAAATTATATTTAAAACTAAAAATTTATTTATGATTTGAAAATATTAATATATACTTTAACGTATAAAGGTACGTATTAGTATCATATATTATTAGCTTTCATTAAATTTTTGACATTAAAATACTGAAAAATAATAATAACTTAAAATATAACTTAATTATAATTCTAAATAAAATTAAACTAAAACAATTATCTATCATAATTAACTAAATTAATATGTACGCAAGCGCATAAGATATATGTGTGTGCGTACACCTGCATATACACACATTAAAATATAAATAATTGATGTTTAAAGTATAATTTTAATGAAAATATTAGAGTAAAAATAAATTAAAGTAAAATTGAAACTACAAAAGATAACAATTCATAATTAAATATACATATTAATGTGATATATTATTAAATTTTCAAATATTCTAAAGTATGAATAAATGTGAATTTTAAATATAATTTTTAAAAGAATATTATTTTAAATTTTTAGATCAATTTGTTAACTAATTAAAATTACTAATAGATAATTAAATTTGTATATAAATAAAATATATTAAAATTTTTTAAAATTTTATAAAGAATAAATAAATTTGGATCTTAAATATAATATTAAAATACAAATTATATAAAAAATTTTAATCAATTTTTTTTTAAAAAAAATTTCTTGACATATGGACTATTTTGTAAACTAATTAGACTATTAGAGATGATTCTATAATTTTTAAAGAATATTTATTTACCTGTATTAAAAATTAAGGGGGTTAATGTAATTTTTAGGGGTAATTTGGCCTTTTTATCTAAAGGTGAGGGCTAAATTAGCCTAAAAGGACAAAATGGAGTAAATTAGTCCTAATCGAAAATGTGGGCTTAATTGGCCTTTATTCCTTATAAGTTTAACTTGAGTTCATCAGCATTTATATATAATTTACAAATAAATGTTTAGTTTTGCTTCTATATTTATATATATGTTCCAAGTTTTCACATGATATATTTTTCTGTTTTAAATAGTCTATGTCAAATATCTTTACAAATTCATATGAGTTCATTATCTTGATACAAATTTCTATCTTAAACATCTACATATATTAGGAGGAAAAACTTAACTTTCTTCTCATAATTGAGTACAATTTATGATGAGCAAGAAACCAAGAATAATAACAACAAAATTAATGTGATACATGATCACCAAAAAAATTCTAGTTGTTCAATTAGCCAACGAGCAACATAAGGAAGAAATTAGATTCAATTCAAGAAATGTAAGTAGCAAATTTACTCTAACAAATTTATGAAAATTCAAAGGAGGCACTATCAAAGGCTAAGAAATTCATGTACTACTCAAGAATCATTTGTTAACAGCCCATAAAAGATTATTAACTAAGAGAAAATTCTAGAATTAAAAATAGAAAAAGAATGGAAGAAAAATTCACTCAACAAAATGATTAAAGTTCTAGGAAGATATAGCAAAATACATGTACTACTAAGAAATTTTGATTTTTTTCAGCCACAAAGAAACACAAATTCAAAATAGTTTCAAAGTTGAGATAGGAGGAATTTAAAGAAATCCACTCACTGGTTCTTCTCAAATTTGCTTGCCCTTATCTTCCTTGGGTAGACTCTTTTCTTGGGTCTTATTTGATTCTACACATAAGATTAAGAATCTCATAAAACTAACTCCAAAGACCAAGAACTCTTAAAGTACACTTAAGCTAAAGTTTCCAGCCAGTTTAGTTTTTGTTTTCAAACAATTCAATTTTCTATCTAATTCAAAGCTCAAGACCACTCTAAATTATACATGCATGTGACTATCTAAATATATTACCAACTATGTGATTTACCTTTACAAACTCTCTATTTGCTCTTTTTTTCTTGCTGCCTTGATCTCCTCTTCCTTGATTCCTGCTTATTACTGTTCAAATTCCTTAATGGCAACCTCTTGATTCCATATATAACTTCAAATTTCTTTTGCATATTGCTTCTAGCCTCAGATTTTTATAAGAATTTGCTCAGTCTCTTTTATGTTCTTTCTCTCTTCTCCTCCTTGTTCTTTGCTGTCACTTCTATCCTTTTTATCTAGCATTTTTTTTTCTTCTCTTCTTCTAGCAAAGTTGTTTGCTCTATTTCTTAAGTAATTTTTTTTTTTTTTTTTTTTTTTTTTTTTTTTTTTGAAAAAGAGGGTAGCAGTAGCTAGAAACTTTTTTTCCTTTTTTTTTTTACTTAGTCATACCGCTTTTGCTTTATCCTGATGACACGTAATCCACCCCTAAATTTATCATCAATTTTTTTTAGTCCTTATGTTTTCTTTCCATTCCATATTTTATCCTTCATATATTCAGTTTTTATTATTTTTTAATGCAACTAAATCCTAATTAATTTCCTCTTTCTATTTCTTAATTTGATATATTTATATTTTATGTTCTTTATTTACAAATTATTAACTATTCAAAGATACATGTGTGATAATTCTTTCCCTCTAAAAATTTATCCTTGAAATTCCTTGGTCATAAAACATAAAACTCTGATCATCAAAATGACTTTGTTCCTCTAAATCTCCATGTTATTGTACAAATCTACATTTCTTTTACATCTTATATTAATAACAAAATGATACCCTACCAAGTTAGCTAATGCATCTAAATAAATTAAATTTTAATCCTAAAATCTCGAGCTTTCACCAAGACAATCATTCCATTATAACTTCAAAATTTCTTTATCTCTTATTATTATAACTACCATTTTATTCCTCAGAATTCTTCACATCACTATTCAATTTAGAAATTTTCTTAGTATATTTCTTATAATAATAGCATATGTATCCCTTGTTACAATAGTCAACGCCAAATTAACTTTCATACCTTAAGATAAATCATCCTTAATTCCTTGACCTCGCAATTAAATTTTTAATAACATTATCATCCATTGCTTATATAGACAAATAGATAGAATTTCTTGTTATTTCTTTCCTTATTTCATCTTTGTAGACATATCCCTTTTTTTATATGCCATACTCAGCATGAATTTTTTAGCAATTTTAAAATCAAGTGCAATGTAATTAATATAAATAATCTTATAATACTATGGTTATCTTAATCACAGACTAGTTTACTATGCATATTAACTATAGCTTTGTTTGCACTAGGAGATTTCGCTTATTCTTTCTCTGTTACTGTAAATATTTTTGGTAGTTACTTATTCTTCACGTGATTACTATATTTTCTTAGCCTATTCTGTGAGCATCTAGCCATCTCACTGGCTTTACCTTGACTAGCAATTGTTGTTGCATTTCGAGGTGCATGTAATTCTTGTTTAGACCTTTTCTCTTACACCATTCGTGGGCATTCCTGTGCATAGTGTCCTAATCTATTACGCTAAAAAATACCCAATTTCCTTCCTAACACATTTACTTAACCTTACACCTATTGCACCAAGATTTAACAGCTTTTCTTAACTGCATAAGACTCATTATTGGCTATTGTGTTGATGGAGCCATCGGCTACCCTATTGATACTTGACTCCCTTGAATTTGACCACTTCCTCCTTTTTTGTCTTTGCCTTTAGGGTATGGGTAGAATTACGACCTTTAACGTTCCAATTCTTTCTAAAATGATGTTTGGGATTCCGATCGAGTAATGGCCCTAACTTTCATGGTTTGCTCTAATTCTTGTTTCATAGTTTTGTTCACCCAACCTCTAAATGTAGTACTAGAATATAAATTCAATTTTCTCCTCAAGATAACATGTAAGCCATCTCTAAATTTTTCACTTTTCTTCTTCTCAATAGGATACATCTCCTTGGTATATTGATTCAATTCCTCAAATTTGTCCATATATTCTCTTATATTCATTGGTCCATGTACCAAGGATATAAAGGAGGCTACTTTTCCCTTTTTATAATTCTCTGTAAAGTATTCTCTATGAAACTCTTCTTTAAATATTAGCCAAGATAGAACTTTACCATATAAATTTCTAATCTTGGTTAACCAGTCATCAGCCCTATCAAATAGCAATCCATACACATTGCTTATTATTTCTTCCTCAGTTAATTGCAATGTGTTAAATGCCTTGTCAGTAGTTTTTATTTATTTGTCAACTTGGTTGGGATCTAATGTACTATGGAATTCATAAGCTTCACACTTCTTAACATGCTCAATTATGTCTCCTAGCCTTTTAAATCTATTAGCTTTAAATCACACAGTTGTCATCATGCGTGCCAACTCCATAGCTTCAAGTTGCACTAAAGGATTAGCCACATTCTCTTATATAAATGGCAGTGGAGGTTGCCAATTTTGAGCCTTTTTTGGAACATTTTCAATGTTCGTCATTGGGACCCAAGATCTAAAGCTTCCATGCTCATTATCTACTCGAGCTTCTGGCAGTTGTATTCGATTTCTATTAGAGCTCTCTACTCAAGCAATCTTATTAATTCCACCTCCTTGGGCACCACGACCTCTACCTCTATCCTGGTTACCTAGCCTGCCTTCTCTAATACTTGCCATACTTCTTGAAAAGACATTTTTTAAATGCCTTAATCTTTTCACCGTTAGAATATTAACTCGTCAACTAATATCCATAAAATTTCAATAATTATTACCATCAAAACATTAACCATTCAACTAATGTCCTCAAAGTTTTAGTATTCCTTATTGTTTACGATATCCACCAAACTTATGCTCAATATTTATTACTACAACACTAACAACAGGAGATTTTATATTTTTTTAAGATTATCCCTTCATATACTTAGTGACTTATTAATATTCGTTTACTACACTTTCATTATGCTATCTTGACGTACATTTAAACTTAACATCTTTAAGTTCAAAATCTTTATGTCTCTCTTTCACTCACTAAGTACCTTTATTTAGCACTTACTTCATCCTATTTTTGTCTTATCATTATTCAACTAAATAAATAATAGATTCAGGATTTCTAATGCATTTCACATTCTTATCCAATTTTTCTCACCTCCATTCATTTTTTAGTGAAATATATATCCTCAGATCATTCATATAGATTCTTACAAAAATATCATCTCAATTGATCACCTCTATTTTAATTTTAATTTTTAGCATGTTTCAACTCTAATACCATAAAGCAAATTTCACCCACTAATAAACATAAAATTTCAATAGACTCGTCAACATCCCTATATTGTATTCAAATCTCCATTCCTTAAATCATTAAGTACTCCAATGTTATTTAATCTCTAAATATTTTTGCTATTCTCGTGGGTTACATTCCTATAGATTATCTCTATAAACACCTCGACTTTTATTATGAATCATCCATGCATATACTACAGGATGAAATAAATCAAATACTACACCATCAAATATTACATAACTAAATACATATCCATGCATAAAGTCCATAAAGTTTCAACAATCTTATCATCTACAACTTCTAAACCTTAATTATAGTTTGAGTTTTTATTCTTAAATCAGTAAGTCCACAAAAACAATCAATTCTCAATTATTCTTTTTACTAATACTTGCAACTCCAAATATCTCAGAATTAATCAAACTTATGCTCTAACACTAAAATTTGTAATACCCCTCCCTATCGGCACCTTCATTAGATGATCATGCCCTTCAAAGCACTTAACTCGGGCACAGGTGTGTGGCGAAGTATCACTTTTGACTTAAATTCAATTTCCTTAAACATCGCTTCTTCATTCAACTATCACTCACATATTCTTAAAAACACATAGATTGTGAAAATTTAAAGACACCAATAATCTTACTTAAATCTATGTTACAATCATATGTCAGAATTTTTGAATACTTCAGATAATGTATATTCATTTTACAAAACGTTTTTCAAATATACCTTCTAAGCTAACTTAATATACAACCCTTTTAAACATATAAAAATTAAAAACCATAATTTTTTCCTCAAGTCAACTAGCATCCACTTCTCAACATTTGTATAGACATCAGCAGCCCGTGCTAATCCCCATACCACTACTCATTACAACTCATCTCATTGGAGAAATAAATAAGAGATGAGTGATGAGTATTTTCACAAGAAATACTTAATGAGTGAAAAAAACATAAATAAAGGTGAATTCTACTAAAATACTAATGCAAATCAATAAGAGTAGTTAACTAAAAGGAGAAAGAATAAAGCACAATAACACAACCTATAATGAAGATCACGGTTAATTATTTTATTATAAAAAAGAATTTATTAATATTCATCATAAGTTTATATATATATATATTTAATTAAATATAATCTATCATATGGGCACATTCTCATAATATAAGTATAATAAAGTTTTTCGTACAACACAGTCATACTTACATAACTTTCTTGAGCTCTTACTCATCTTTTGACAATAGTTAATCTCTCAATACTTAACATAATGTTTAGTAGCTTTATAACGTATCAAATATGTATAAAAAAAAAGTATATGATTCAGCTTAATTCTTAATAATATTTAGAATTATTAACATAGAATTTAGAGCACTGCACGATATGTATAAGCAGATATTAGTGTAGCTAGTACTCTCATCACACTAAAGGCAACAAACATCAGTATGCATACGACAAAATATTATAGTGATGCCTGATATATAACAAAAGGATGACGAGCCTCTTGTCCAAAGGACTTTAAAAATAATTCATATCATGGTAATAAAATTTCATTCCATCAGTTCCTTGCGAATGTTATACCTTAAATACAGTCTTACATCTTATCATATATAAGTGAAAGGTTGTATCCCAAATACTATTACCAATTCATTGAACCCTGCCTTACCCCTAGGTATGGACTTACTATCTTTTAATATCATATGTGTGGATGATCATAATTCATCATTTATATAGCTCACTTATGAAGTCATACCCGTTAACGTCACTAATTATCTTTCTCAAATGTATATTCATTTGTATGATTCTCGTATTTCAATTTTAGCCCTTTGATCCTATGGTAGTTAGGTTTTAGGCTTTAAGATTGTACATTTACACTTTTGCATTTCAAAAGCTTTAAGCCATTTCCTCAAAAAGCTATTCTGTTTACATAAATAATTTTCGTATTATATATTTTTTTTTACGTGAGCTCATTGGGTGTTGTACTTGATTGTAATTATACATTCTAGTAGCATTCTTAATATCATTGAAACTTATCGTAATATTAAACTTCATTTAGCTTGAGTGCCACTTTCCGAAACTCTTGGCACAAGAAGAATAGTTGCTATTCTCTAAATTAACGATGTAATAGTAATTTAAATTATTATTATTTACTTTCTTTTATTAACTAAATATATTGTTTGTAAGAATTATAAGCCTATCATATGGTTTAAATTAGTTCATAAGTTTACATATTTAATCTCTAGAGTATGGCTAGTTATATTTATAAACTTATATATATATATATATATATATATATGAATTTTTTTTATATGATAGATATGATTAAATGGTTTAGTGTTCAAGCCCCCTGGTCAATTTAAATTTAATTCATTTTGGTGGCTATGTATTTTAACCCTTACTTTATATTCCAATTAGAGGTTAAAGTATTATGAGAGGTTATTTAAAACGCTAATTCTCCATAGAATTTTAGAGGCTGTTTATTTATGTAAACAACTCTTAAGGAGGTGCTCACAAGGTATACCTTCTTTTTCAAGGATTTATAACCATAACTAAGGTTAAGACATTCAAATTTAATTCGAGTCGCTAAGTTTTAATATGTACTTCACAAGAGGAAATTTAGTTCTATTTGCTTATATGAATATATGTGCATATTAAACATAAATGTGATTCTGACTTCTCTAAGTTGAAATGGTACTCAAACTCTTTAAGTAAGATTTTTCTATTTTAAATAGTCTATTTCGAATATCTTTGCAAGTTAATATGGGTTCATTATCTTGATACAAATTTATATCTTTTTTATTAGACGGAAAAACTCAACTTTCTTCTCATAATTGAGTACAATTTCTGATGAACAAGAAACCAAGATTAACAACAACAAATTTAATATGATATATGATCACCAAAAAAATTTCCAATTGTTCAATTAGCTAACGAGCAACATAAGGAAGAAATTAGATTCAACTTAAGAAAAGAAAGTAGAAAATTTACTCTAATAAATTTTTAAAAATTCAGAGGAGGCATTATCGAAGGCTAAGAAATACATGTATTCTAGTAGAGTGGAGCCCTATAGTACTAGATATGAGATAGATCTTCTAAAGAACAAGGCTTTTTTCGAATAAGCCAATTCATTTGGGACCTTGCAGATCTAATCTTTTTCCTATTCAAAATTGGGCTTTTAACATATTTACCCTAAAAATATACCTCAATAACAAAAATATCCACTATTTTCATTAATTACACGCGTGCTCCTTTTTTCTAACAAAAATTACACACGTGCCTCCTCTTCCTTCAGCTGTGTTCTTCTTCCTTCAGCTTACCGCCGCGTGCCTTTTCCTTCTGCTCAACTCCAATATTCCGTTTTCCCTACTAAATCTGGTCACTCTGTTGTTCATCCTTCATCTTCTCCTTATTTTCGCAAAATTAAGCTACATTCCTGTAGGCGGCGGGGTTCAGCATGCGCCCAAGTGTTCGGCGACCACGGCACTGTGCGGGCTCAGGGCCCACTAGGAATACAACTTTGGGCCTTGATAGGCTTAGGTCGAAGAATGGAGTCGCCACCCGGGTGAAATCCGGGAACACTTTTACAGCAACTGGATCCCACGGAGGGAGGCCAGCAGCCATCCTCAGAGATTGGGTTCGAAAAATGGATATGGGCTTTTGAATGGCCCACCCGACCTTGCAATCGGCCTCCGTTTGTATTTTATGTTTTATCATTTTTAATTATTTAATTATCCTTTTAATTACATGCAATTCCAAATAAATTCAAAACAATCAGACATAAAAAAAATAAATTGAAAAGAAAAAAGATGAAAAGAGTTACTGTTAGAAAAATATTTGCCCTCAGAAGCTCCTTTGACAGACTGCAATGATGAGTCCCACAGTGTAAGGCTTTGGATTTGCGTTCCTTTTTTTTCTGATTCTTTGCCAGGAGATTTTTCCTCTCTGCCTTTTTTTTTATGTCCCTTTTTCTCTTTCCCGCTCTAGGGTTTTTTTTTTCTTTTTAGCCTCCCTATTTATAGAGATTTCTTTCTTAGGGTTTTATTATAAATCTCCTTTTTACCCTCCACCCAATTTATCACTAATTTATCCTTTATTTATTAGGATTTTAAATTGAGATAGGCTATGGGTTGGACTTTGAACCTTACATTGTTGGACCCATTTTTCTTGGGCTTTCATCATTGGAATTTTGCCTCGTGGGCCGGGTCAGACCATGTGTCCACAGTTTACCCCCCTGCTTTTCAAAAATTAAAATGCAAGCAATGTAATGAGATTTATGAAAAGCACATGCAAGCAATACATACAAAAGGATACTGTTGAATCCGGAGATTCGAGTTTTGAACCCGGAGGTTCGAGTTTTGAACCCAGAGGTTCGATTCTGAAATGTGTGAATCCGGAGATTCGAGTTTTGAACCTGGAGGCTCGAGTTTTGAACACGGAGGTTCGAGGTTTGAACCCGGAGGTTCGATTCTGAAATGTATGAATTTGGAGATTCAAGTTTTAAAACCGGAGGTTGGAGTTTTGAACCAGAGGTTTGGGCTTTGAACCCAGAGGTTCGATTCTAAAATATATGAATCCGGAGATTCAAGTTTTGAACCCGGAGGTTCGAGTTTTGAACCCGGAGGTTCGAGATTTGATCCTGGAGGTTCGATTCTGAAATGTGATTCCAGAGATTCGAGTTTTGAACCCAGGGGTTCGAGTTTTGAACCCAGAGATTCGAGCTTTGAACCCGGAGGTTCGATTCTGAAATGTGTGAATTCGAAGATTCGAGTTTCGAATCCAGAGGTTTGTGTTTTGAACCGATGGTTCGAGCTTTGGACCCGGAGGTTCGATTCTAAAATGTGTTAATCCGGAGATTCGAGTTTTGAACCCGGAGGTTCGAACTTTGAACCTGGAGGTTCGATTCTGAAATGTGTATCTGGAGATTCGAGTTTTGAACCCAGGGATTTGAGTTTTGAACCCGGAGGTTCGAGCTTTGAACCCGGAGGTTCGATTCTGAAATGTGTGAATTCGGAGATTCGAGTTTTGAATCCAGAGGTTTGAGTTTTGAAC
>CATIWO010097837.1:0-30124 GCA_949673435.1 Macaranga tanarius | reverse complement strand
ACTAATTTTAGTATTTCATATCTTTCTATTTCATTCGATTTTATATTTCATATATTCTAATACTTTTAAGTAAAGGAGTTAAAAAATTTTTGTTTTCATTTTAAATGGAATATGAATTTAATTTGCAATTAGGCTCACAAAAAATATGTATAAGAGTCATCTTAAAAAGCAAAAAGTGTCATCTAGATAAATACCTAGTGATGGATGCAACTGTGCATTGGTACTTTATTTGAGCTATAGTTATATCGGTGGATTTTTCCCTCTATTGAAAGACTTGCATTAGCAACAAAAAGAGCAATTGGATGTTGATTTATGTAGTCTTTTCACTTTGTTTATAATCAATAATGTCTCCAAATAATAATTATTTTTTTTAAAAAAAAAAAAAAAAAAGGGAAGAAGAATGCAGTATATGTCCATGGAGATTGGAGAGCACGTCTTGAACCCATTGAACACCAAGCTCTTTAGTCATGTCAATATAATGTTTTGTTGTGGCCCATCTTCTTCTTCTCCTGAAAAAAAGCTGTCCACACGTAAATCTTACATAACCAAGGATATATTCTCAAACCAACCTATTTTAGCCATTGATTAAGGGAGATTTTGTGCTCAAATGATTGAGTAGATAATGCTCATAGCTAATATATATATATGTACATGATACCACTTTGTAATTAGCACATATCTCCCTAGCTAGATGGCTTCCAATAACTTGTGCATATATGTATTTGTATTTTGTTCATAATTTATCACAAAAGTAGAGAACCCATTTGCTTAAATAAAAGGAAAATTCCATCCTTACATAAACAATTATTTTCAGCAAATACCTACTTACATAAAAGATGAAATTAATAAGCAACCCTATATCTTGATAACAAACAGATGCTCAAAACAAAAAAAAAAAGTCTAGGTTGTATTGGACGAATAAATTAATTAATTATTGATATTGTCTAAAATATTATTAGCACTCTCATTACAATAATTTTTATGCTTATTTTTTAATAATGTATCTAAGATACCAATAATATTTTTGGAGAGTGTCAAAAATATTTTTTTATTATTTTATTTTTTATTATAATAGAATAATATTGTAAAATGAGATAGGTACTTAGGTAGGTAAGAAAGAAGATGTGAAGCAAACAATTGTAATCAAATAGGGAAAAAGAGGGCCCAAGATGTAGATTACAATCAATTCTTGGCCACATTATTTGGCACAAAATTTTTTTATTGATTTAATTTTATGGAAAAATTATTTGATTTTTATTGGGTTTCCTATTTTTAACCTATTTAATTAATTGAACCCAAAATCTTCTGTATACACTATTTAAGATTTTTAGTACTTAAAAGAAAAAAAAAATCACTAAGGTGGTCCATAACAGTTCAAAGACCACAACTTTGGAACAAGGTTGAGCATGTGATTATTATCATCCAGTTGTGCAGTTTTTTAGTTGCCACCTGTCCTATAGAATGTGTAGTGTAGGTAACACTTTTTACCTTAGCTTTCATTTATACAGCAACAACAACATCACTTTTGTTTCTTTTAATTTTCTTAAGTAGTGATTTTATTTATTGCTCTTTGTTAGTGATAATTGGAGCACTTCTTTTGGAGGATGACAATGATGCCCTTTTCCTTTTTTTTTGCCTTTTGTGTGCATAATATATATGTATATATTTTTTTTTCAATTTAGCCCTTCTAAATTTATTGAATGTTATTGCAGAATCCACAGAGTACAAATTTTATAGCACACAAATCTTTTTATAGGCAGTATTGCTATAGTAATAGATGGAGGAAGTAAAAGAGTAAGTAGCTGACTTGCTAAGTTAAAGCTAAAAGCTATAGCCACCATTCTTCTTCTTCTTCTTCTTCTATTGTGTATTTATGAGTTATTTGATGTTCAAGTGTTCAATTATTGAGTGCATAAAGTCTAAAAGGTTCTGCCTTTTAGATTTATTCTTCAACTTCTTCTTCTTCCTTCACCATCATTATTGCTAGAAGCATTTAACACTTGTAATGGCTAATTAATGGACTACCCAATTAGAACAATTACATTCAAGTTGATACTTGAAACTGTTCTCTCTAGATAAGAAGACAAAAAGTTGCCTCAGTCCCTTTTTTTATTTATGTGAATATATAATAATATTAGAATTGAGGACTTGGATTGGCCTTGAAAGCCCTCTTGTGTCTATTTTCATATGATATGAAGAAAAATCAACAACTCAGAAAAAAAAAAAAAAATTAAAGTTAATATAGGAATTCAAAGGAATAAGATTGAATTGGAGTCACATTCACTTAATTCCATAGTCTATACCATGTAACCAAAAATGGAGAAGGTGGTGGTGACTTAATTTGCAAAAATAATTAATACTAACAATAAAACTCAATTAAAGAGTCTTTAAACACAAAGTATAGGCTTTTAGGTATCCTTTTTTTCATCTTTCATTAAACATCATATATAGAAGAATGAAAAGAAGTGTTAGTGGTCCCTTACAGTAACTCCCAATTGAATTGGGAATTAATTTGATAAGCAACTTGCCAAAGACCAGGCAAATCAACCCTCACTTCTTGAATTGATAAGGATATTCTTTTTATTTTCTCAATATCATGTTAGAGATTAATTTTGAAAACATTTTCTAGACTAACATTGTAAAGTAGCTTTTATTTTGAGTAAGTTTTTAACATAAAATCAAGCTTTTCATATTAAAAAAATTAATCAGTATATATTAGTTCAAACGACGAAAATTTTGAACTTCATTTTTTAAATTAGATTTTGAATTAAAATACTACGCATAAAGAAATATACATAAAAAAAAAAAAAAATTATCGACTCAAACTTTGAAATAATTAGAATTTAGACGACTATTGAGTATTGATGATACCAAATAGGAAAAAAATTAATTAAATTGATAACTATTTTTTTCACCCTTTATTTTTATATTTGTCATATGCTATACATAATCTATTGTTTCGACTTCGTCTATAGCTTTCGAATTTAGTGATTAAGGGAGGTTAATTATATATTTTTTTCTTTAATTAATTAATTAATTTATTATCACATTGAAATTAAAAAATATGAGCAAGTTATTTCTTTAATACTTGTGTATCATTTTCAAATGTAAGAGGCCATATAGGACCATCCAGTTGTATCCTTCAAAGATCATTAAGAAAGAAAATGAAACATTCCCCAATAAGGGTTTTGCTGGGGTAAAATATTTATGATGGAATGAAAGGGATCCCATCATGCCAATTGAGTTTACTTTCTTTTTCCCTCTCATGGACCCTACGTTCAAGGGCTGACCTTAATTTATAGGGCAAGCAAGCACTCTTTGTAATTTTTTTTTTTTTTTAATAGGTCCCCCACCACAGGCTAATGTGATTTTTTTTTTTTGGTTGAATTAGTTGGGATAAAATTTGCATGTAAACTTTTTAGTATACATATATTTATGCAAGAAAGTCCATATTCTTGCCAAAGATACCCAAGCAAACACCATCCTTACTCATAAGATCCTAAAATCTATAATTACCTCTTCTCACTTGGCAACATATTGAATTTTACCAAGTACTTTTTCTTGCTTGGCAAAAATGGGTAGCACTTACATTTTGAACTAAATTAAGATATGCATTTTCTAATTAAAATAGTTAAAAATTTCAGTCATGCGATAAAAATTTGAAGAGAAATTAGAGTCTATAATTTTTAGTTTTATATTATGATGTGAATATTTAAATTATTAAACTGCTAATCTAATAATGTACTATCGAATTGGGATTTTTTTTCCAACTATTCTAATATGAGATAGTATTTGAAATATTGAGATCAAATTGATGCCGACAAAGTCAAAATGGAATTTTACTATAAGTTATGAACCGCAACTAGATTGAAGCTACCTCATGATCCATTAGACAAGACTAGGCTTTCAAGGGGGAATGAAGGAGACTTTGTTACTCTTCAAAAACTTAAATGAAAGGGCCCTTTACAAATATCTTTCTTTTGGTCAAGGACACCGCAAAAAAAAAATATATATCTATATATACTACTACAATTATTCCTATATTAATTGGTGGAAGAGCAATAGATGTAATTATGTATAGAGGGGCAACCTTATCATATAATAAAATTAGGTAGAGCGAGTGCTCTATTGAATCAAATATGGGGGGTGCCCATACCCATTGCCCTTAAATAATATTTGGTTTCTTCTTCATTTTCCAATGAAAATCTTAGAAGACCAACATACTCGTACTCTTTTAAGATGTCCCAATCTCCAAAAACCCACGAGCACTCTCCTAAAACAAAATTTTATTGAATTGAAACATAAACTCAATATAAATAAAGATTTCATGGTCCCCCACCTCCCCAACTCAAAAGAGACATATATATATGATATATCTATAGACAATTAAACAATATAAATAAGGTATGAGGTAAAATGAGCTTATAATATAATATGATATAATATATCTACATTTTTATCGTAAAAAATAATAATATACAATAAACGGCAAAAGAAAAATATTTCTTCATATATTTGAAACATCCTTGGCCTTGGTTGCTAAATAGGACCAATTAATCATTAGAAACCCTTTGGTCAAATGAATGAAAAAAAAATTAATTGAATTGATCAAAGAATCACAAAGACTTAGTAGGTCAAGCAAATCTTTGCTTTATGATCCGCCGTTTGATGGGTCCTAAGTGAATGGCTTGGATTAAGTTATTAATATGAAGAAGTATGATTGTTTTGAGGTTGAGGGGGCTAAAGGGCATGAAAAAGAATCGTCCAATTTGTCCCAGGAAAAAAAATGATGATTTGTTTTTTTGGTTGGGTAGAGAATAAAAATCATATAAAGCCTAAAAAGACTTAATTTTTGCATAGTAGAAGGTTACAAAAACAAGTATATGCAAAGAACCTCATCATTCCAATTCCTCTCCTTTTGAAAAAATCAACAAAGGAAAAAAGAAAAAAAATAAATATATATATATATATATCTAGGAGAAATAAAACCCACAAATTTCAATAGAATAGAGGAGAAGTAAAGGAGCAAAGTCAGTTGCTCGAGGAAGAAAATAAGGGAAGAAGAAGCCAAAGAAAGCACTCAAATCAAAAGGGAAAATTAAGAAATTAGACTCATAAATATTTTATATTCAGCTAAAAACTAGATAGGCAAATAATGAAATTTTTTTATGATACTAAATGCATGAGTAAAATTTTTCTTATTTACCTAAAAATTATATTACATTAAACTGTTAGATTTGTGATAAATATTTTAACATTACATGTTACAATGTTTTAAATAATTAAAATTTAAAAATAATTAGTTAATAGAATTTTTATGAGTTGAATACATATATTATCAGAATCTGAGTCAACAATCTAGTCAAACTTATTACAACCCAATAACCTCATTCTATCATCATGCAACATAATGCCAACCCATTATATTAACATCTCTTTCTTTCACATAGATATATTATAAATTTTATATTACACATACATTTTGTACATTTATATTATAATAATAACATTAAAAAGAATGGTTTATTAGTGAGGAAGATGATAGAGTAAATAAAGAAAGAAAGAAACACACAAAAGGAAGAAATTGGAAGGGAGCTACTAATTCATGTCTTATGCATTAATTAATCTCTTTTATTTTTCTTTATTATATAGCTATTATTATTGTTATTGTAATTATTATGTTACATATATTTTTATATATATATCTCTCTCACCCCTACTTTCTTTGCCTTTTTGGTACATTTTTCTTCTTTATTACCTATATTTTTTTTTGGTTATACTCTTTAAACACAAAATTTTCTTTTTTTGCAATTTGGTTTATTTATTATTTTTTTTTATGCCCTTCCTTTCTGCCCATTAAACAATGAAAATGGCATATTACCAATCATCCTTTCCCCTCTATAGGAAACACCCATCATTGCTCCCAACAATCCTTTTCAACCTTAGAAACCTGAGCTTCTTCTTCTTCTAAGATATTCCATTTCTTTATTTTCTTCTCCTTTCAATTTAAATATCCATCATCTTTACAACCCTCTTCTCTCCTCTTATTGTAGTCTGTAGTCTACTACTAGTAATAGTAATGGATCCTTCTTCTACAAATTCTGTTAATGGGTTTTACTCCTTTTTAACCAGAGGAATTGATGATCTTGAACGTGTCTATCTTTCTAATAACTTCATGTCAATTCAATTCCTTCAAAGGGTTCTTTCTTTATTAAGATCTTTTCACTCTCAGTTGACTTTGCTTGTTCAGAAACTTCATTTGCCTGTTGGTGATAAGTGGCTTGATGAGTACATGGATGAAAGTTCTAAGCTTTGGGAAGCTTGTCATGTTCTTAAATCAGGTATTTCTGGCATGGAAAATTACTACTCTGCTGGATTCAATATCACTTCTTCTCTTGACACTCATCGCCGTCTCACTTCTCAGCTTTCTAGACAGGTTCTTTCTTGATCATCTTGATTCTTTTCTTTCTTTTCTTGGATTTAAAGAAAACATGAACTAACAAATGAATTCTTGAAACAGGTAATAAGAGCAATTTCTGGGTGTAGAAGAGAAGCATTAGGATTGGAAGAAGAGAACAGAGCTTTGATGGAAACAAGAATTCAACCATTATCGTTAAGGTTCGATGAGAAGGTGTCAATAGAATCAAAACTCAACGGTTTCAATGGATTTAGAGGGGTTCTTTATGCAATGAGAAATGTTAGTTCTTTGCTATTAATGATCTTGCTATATGGGTTAGTGTATTGTTGGCCAGAATCAAGTTTTGTGAGAGGTGGGTATGAAGGGTGCTTGTTTTTTGGATCAGCTTTTATGATCTCAACAGGAAGATTGCAGCAAAGGGTAGCAGAGGAGATAAACCAGATAAATGGGAGGCCAGGGATATTGTTGTATGAATTCAGAAGATCGAAGATGGCTATGGAAGAGCTAAGAGGGGAGCTTGAGAGGAGGTGTGGAGGGCAAGTGGTGGACTGGGAAACAGAGGTGGAGATAAGGGAAAGAGTAGAGAATTTGAGAGGGTGTTTTGGGGTGTTGAGATCTGGAGCTGAAAATATTGTTGGCCAGCTTGATGATTTCTTTGATGAGATTGTTGAAGGAAGGAAGAAGCTTTTGGACTTTTGCAGTCATAGATAATTTTAAAAAGCAAAAAAAAAAAAAAAAAAAAAAAAAAGGGACAGAAATAGAATTGCTTGAAACTGAAAATCCTTCAAAAAACAAAAAATCAAAATCAAAATCAAGGTAGTAGAGGAAGCAGTTGTTGGGGTTGTTGTACCTTTAACCTTTTCTCATCCCCTATTATTTTTTTTTCTTTTTCTTTTTTTGTTAATTTTCAATTCTTATTTTTCTTTTGTTTTTTTCCCCTCCCCTCTTATGGCCACTGTGCATTACAGCTTGCTTGCTAAAGTTAAAAGCTTTTCTGTGAAAACCCTGAAGAGGAAAATTTGAAGAAGAAAGTAAAAGAGATTTCTGGGTTGGAGAACATTTTTCTTTTTTTTTTAAAAAAAAATAGTGAGGGACAGTTAATGTTAGCATGCAGAGGCCAAGCTGTTCCTATGTGGATATGAACATCAAAACACCAAATTCTTGGTTACATTTATTAATTACAATGGACAAAAGGAATGGAAGCTTCTTGTTTCTTTTTTTATTATTTTTTTGAAGGGGTCGAATTTATCTATCTTCTAGATATGTATCTTATGCATTTTTTTTTCAAAAGAAAAATATTTGAAAATCTGCATAAGTTAATATTTTTAATTCAAAAGTGGCTTCCCTCCAGTTACATTTGCACATATATGGAGGCCAGGGGGAGCGTGTAAAAGTGTGCTCTTTAGTTGTTAACAACAGTAAATGGCAAAACAATTCATTATTGCAAGAATTAATGATGGAGAAGGGTGGCTTAGGACTGTGCAGTGCAGCTAGCTAGGGGAGGGGAAGACTGTAAGATTCCTGGTTTTTTATTTTAATTTTCTAAAGCAGCCAATCTCCTTTGATTTGCTTTGCTTTGCTTTGCTTTACTTTGTTATGAGGAGAGAAGTTGAAAGCAGAAGAAGTAGAAAAGCTTTTGTCTGATTGAGTTTAGTTTGAAAGCAATGGAATGGAGTTGATGATGAAAGTCCTGTTCTATCTTCCCTGACATGTATCTTTTCTGCTCCCTTCTCTTTCTCCCTGCTAATTATATTATGTTGCCAATTTCTCAACCCTCTTTTTGAGGTGTTGAAAAAAAAAAAGAGCAGAAAATAAGGAAGAAAGGGGCTCCTTGTAAACTATATATCTTTCATGCTTTTTGTCCCTTGCCAGAAATTCATGCCTTGCCTCCCTTGAAGGGTTCCATGTGAAAATGGGGATTTAATTAAAGTTATATAATAATAATAATAGTCATGGGAAATGGAATAAAAGAGAACATAGCGACAAAATCTTAAGTCTTAGATGAATAAATATATAAAGCTTTGATAGCTAGGTAGCTGCTGCCAGAAGCAGAATTTTTTCCACTTTTGCTTTGGCAGCAATTGTGTTCCAACTAAAGCTGTAGCTGGTGGCAGCAGCAGCTCACTGTAAATTATGATTGCCCTTTAAACCACAGGACCGAGACTATAATTATCACCAGCAATCATGTTCTTCCATACTCCAACAAGATTTGAGAAGTGAAATAACAATGCTTAAAAGAAAAATTGACACCAACTAAAGTCCAAATACCAAATTCCACCCCACCCACCTCCTTCTTTTTTACCTTTATTATATTTAAAAAAAAAAAAAAAGCTTTGCATGGTTAAAAATTGGAGATCAATAGAGACGAGTGAAAAAAAATAGAACAAGTCAATTGTTCATGCTCAAAGAAAGCACATTTTATTGACAGCAAAAATACGAAAGCAATATTCAGGTAGCAGCAAAAACATATACAAAGAAGTCACAACAGCTTCCTACTGTAACAGACTCCCTTAAAATCTGCATCATTGCCATTATAAAGGGAACACATTTACAATCACAGGTATTCTCCCTAAGCAGACATCCACAAGTTTGGCATGTTTAACTCGTTCGAAAGATTGTGCATCCTACTTAATCATAATATTTAAATATGAGAATGTCAACGCCAAAATATAGAATGGGGTACAATAGCAAGAGCTTCAAAAAAAAATTTGGATGAGTCTTCATTAACTTATAAAATGATTCTCATAATCTTTACAAAATCAGGAAAATACAGTATGAAAATTGATATTTCCATATATCTAGGATATTCACCTACATTTAATTTACAAGACATGAATGAAAAATATAGTGTGTGGAAAAATAGACAGATTACCATGAAGAGGAAGCCATAGAAGCTAAAAAACCAACACCGATGCAAGCAAGTTGCTGCTTTGTTTTACGTAGTCAAAAGTCAAATCCTGGCATTGCAAACTGGGAAGCAAATGTCTCAACCCGGTTTCGGAGCTCAACGATTTCTCTATTGTTTTGAAGACCCTTGAGAAAATCTTTCTGAAATTTCCCATGTTCCCTTTGTACCGCACAAGTAATTTGAACTGCCTTAAGAAGAAAGTCAGCAATGGTTTCAAAATCAGCCTCCAAACAGCCTCTTGATGTCATTGCAGGAGTGCCTGAGAGCATGCATAAAAGTCAAAAAATCTATCAAGTAAGAAATACTTTGCCAGTAAGTAGAATAATTTAAAACTAAGGCGCTCAGATCAATCCATAAGGATAACTTTGACTGTGATAGCATCAACAAACTAATATCTTAACCGTTGCAGGAAACAAAACTATACTGGAAATCAAAGAATTAAGATTGAGATTAGAAATTTATAATACCAATAAAGTGTCCCAAATTAATCGCAAAGTGATAAATCATAAGACAAGACTAAACTAAAACTCACCAATTCTCACTCCACCAGCACAGATCGCACCATTCTCACCAAATATAGCACTTTTATTCAGAGTGATGTGGCACAATTCACATACTTTCTCATAGTTCTTTCCTAGAAAAATGAACAGGAACACAGTCATTAGAAAAGTATACACACAAATTTTTGCACAAAATAAACTCATAAAAAACTTCAAAAATGAAATGGAAAAGGAAACGAGTAAACAAATAGTTCATCCTACTCCTGCACTTTTTGAAAGAAAATTTACAACATAAAGAACAGTATAGAGGAATATACTCATAAATAGGGTGTGCATTCACAATACTATCCGCTTGGACCTACTAAATCATCATAAATATCCAAGCATCATGTCTACTGCAGCCTTTGCTGCTTTAAAGCTACCATTTTAACAATAGATTCATATTTGATAAAGCAAAAGGCCCAGAGGGCAACCATAAAAATGCTAGAAGAAAGTGGAACTAGTAATCGATCAGGACAATGGTTTAGATAATTGCTTGGAAGAAAACGACTTGCACTAGTTTTTGTTTGAAAAACTAGACCCTAAATTTGTTTTCTTTACATGAAAATTTGATATAAAACTGGAGTTAGATTATTAATCCAACTACCAAATCAACTATTTCTAGTATGAAGAAGCTACAGAAAGAAACTACCATAGTTAAATAGAATATTAAGAAAAAATTCCTTGCATTTCTAAATTTCCAATTCCTTCTTTATACAGTGGATGCACAATAATTCTGGAGTCCTCCACAATTGGAGGTTCATACATTTCCCCACAAATAAAATCCCCAAAGCATATGCATCTTTAAAGCTGGAAACGAGCTGACATGTCATAGAGACAGCTTAGGTTATCTCAAGTATGTGGCTAGAATCCTTTGACAAAAGAACAAGATCAAGCCCAAAGAAACATGAGAATCTGACTGAATGTGATCAAGCCAAAAGGAACATGACAATCTGATTGAATGTCAAGTGATCAATTTATTCGGAACTAACAGCATTTCTACAACTCCAAAACATTTTTGACAACCAATGCACTTTCATTTTTGAAAACTTACGGATGATTAGAACTGAAAAAAAGAATAACCATATTTCATTTTTATATCAATTATTCAATTATATTTCATTTGGCCTAACCAAAGAAACTTCATCAGCAGATAAAATCAAACTGATAGTTGTATTACAACATCACAATTAAGTGGTTGAATAAATACAATTATGGAAAAAGAACAAGTGAAAAACTAAAGACATGAAAAGAAATAGTTGACCTTAATCCATAAAAAATAAGTTATCAATCAGATGTTAATTATTTTTCAGCAAATCACATCAATAGTACTTCTGCACTTAATCCATGATGCTGATCCACGTTAAACTAAACATTCAGCTATCTGAGGAATATAAAAATATTGAAAAGCAAATCCCCGAAATAAATCACAAATTTATCATATTATTTCCCAAGTCTGACAGAATGCTCTCTAGACTAGTCCGCTCTAACCACCTTCATACCCACAACTGGCATGCATGCACACAGAGAGAGATTTCCACACAAGCAAGATAGGTCTACGAAGCGATGTTTTGTTTTTGCATTTCCTATGTGACACTTACCCATTCTTTAATTTCCATATAGAACATACATTTTCTAAAATTTTGAAAAAAAAAATTTCTGCAAGGTACATGCAGACATGCCTAATTTCTTGCATACAACAGCACTTCAATGACATGGCATGGACTTTCCCAAAAATACTCCAGAGTTCATAACACATTAAAACTCACAACACTTGTCATCTTCAAGTGATTCAACACAGTCAACCCCTACTGTCTACTGAAGCAAGTAGCAGACTTTGTTATGAATATTGTATAAGTAAGAAAACACGTGCCCAAATACAAATAACTAACACTCATATTGCATGTAATACCTGACAAGCCTAGAGTAGTTAGATCCCAAAGTAACAAATGGTTGTCAGTGCCCCCAGTCACCAATCTGCATTTTCTTCTCAATAAGGCAGACGCTAATGCCCGGGCATTTTTCCTCACCTGTTGCATATATGCTTTGTACTCTGCTGTAGCTACTTGTTTCAGGGCTATAGCAAGAGCAGCAATGTGATTATTGTGAGGGCCACCTTGTGATGATGGATGAACTGCAAAGTTTATCCTTTCTTCAAAATCATAATGGCTACCACCATCATTCTGACTAAGATGAATTCCTTGCTTCCTTGATTTGGGGCCTTTCCTGTAAAAAATAATTCCTCCTCTAGGACCTCGAAGACTTTTGTGAGTTGTGGAGGTAACAATATCACAATAATCAAATGGACTTGTACACTCCTGTAAAAGACAACAAAAATAATTGTGAGAAAACCACGATTAGTTACAAATTACAATATCATTCAAACGGAACATTCAAAATGGCAGTAAAATAATTTTGTTATATAATAGTGACAACAATAGATACCTAATCATTCATGTAACTTTCAATTTTACAGAAAGTCTGAAAACAAACAAACATGAACATTAAGTCACGGCCACAGTGGCCCCATTTCCTCTACACACAATCGTAGTTTAAATTTCTGGCATGTAAATGCAACCTGAAAGTTGTTAAAGTTGGGGATATACATATATGTAAGCACACACAAATAAATATATAATGTGGTGAAATGTAATCAGATCCATAAATTACTCACTCAAGACCTTATTGTTAATATTGTATCCTTGCATCAAATTCAAAACCAATATCTATAGATTAATTACAATGCAACAATCAGGAAGTAAAGACATTATGGTCTGCTAAATAACTGTCATATTTCTGTCACAGAGTGCTCCCAAAATACTGAAGCACAAAAATCTTGGTGCAAGAACGATGTTGCCTATTCAAAGATTAAAAAACAATGCAGTATAAAAAAGTGAGCGTCATGATCATAGAATCATAGAATAAGGCTTAAATATCACAAATACAAAAATGCAAATAAAGCATAATCAAAGTAGAATAACCACAAACCTTAGCAGCCACAAGGCCACTAATCTGAGCCATGTCACACATCAGCACTGCTCCAATCTTATCAGCGAGTTGTCTAAACCTGGAATAATCCCATTCCCTGGGGTAGGAGCTTCCACCACAAATAAGTATCTTAGGTCTAAAATCCATTGCCTTCTCCTCCATCTTATCATAGTCAATATACCCAGTTTGAGGATTCACTTTATAAGCCAAACTCTCAAAGAAAATCGACGAAGCAGAAACCTTTTTACCTCCAGGAATATAATATCCATGACTCAAATGCCCACCAGAAGGCGAATCCAAGCCCATAATCCTATCCCCAGGTAACAAAAGACCAGTATAAACAGCAAAATTCGCAGAAGTACACGAATACGGTTGGACATTAACGCCCCATTTATCAGAATCAAGCCCAAATGCCACTAATGCCCGACTAATACATAAAGATTCTATCTTATCAATAAACTGATTCCCCGTATAGTATCTAGCTCCAGGCAATCCCTCAGAGTATTTATTAGTCAAGTGGCTACCAAGAGCTTCCATAACAGCACGACAAACAAAATTCTCAGAAGCTATAAGTTCAATACCTTTAACTTGCCTTTGCTTCTCTTTCTCCATAATTTCATGAATCTCCGGGTCTACAACAGGAAGCGGCTGATTCCCCCAAGCTCTAACCATAGCTCGTCTAGAATCAAGCCCTGGCAGCTGCACAGCGGCTCGCTTGGGCGAAGAAGACGATGAGGAAGAAGACTGATGACCATCTCTCGGCCTTTTAAGACACATTGGGTGTCCTAAAATGCTAAAATTTTCTTCTTCTTCAGTTAAATTATCATCACCACCATCATTATCATCATCAACAATAACATCACTCTTCTCAATTAGGGAAAAGCTGTCTTCTTTTTGGTCAAGCAACTGCAACGGAATTGGATTTGATGATGATGATGATGTGTGTGAGTGAAACCTTAGTGATAAACCCGATTGAGCCTGCGTCAAATCCATATCCCAATAAAAAAATGGATAAATTGTGTAAAAGAAATTCAAGGAAATGTATAGCAACAACAGAAACAGCGACAACAACGTTTGAAGAAGCTACAGCGGAAGTATCGAATTCTAGAAGAAGAAGCAGTTTCCATGAACTGGAATTATCGCACGCTCTCAATTCAATTCAAACCCTAACCCTTAATGATGGAGGAGGAGATGAAGAAAAAAATGAAAGCTCGAATATGTGATGACAGCTGATGGGGGCAATGAACCTGGACGGAATACAGTGTTTTTTTAGGCGGGGTGATGACCGGGAATAGCCGGTAGCGTAGAAGTTAGTTGCAGGCAAGAATTACACGTGGCTGTTTTGCATGCACTTGGACGGGATTGCAGTGAGGTTCATTTTTAATTTATTGCTTGACCGACCGGTATAGGATTTATTTATTGGGCCGTGTCAGCCAGTCCAAAGTATGGGCTCATAGCCCACTGTGGCCCAGCCCAATTAAGCGCTGATAAAAGAGAGAGAGAATCTGAAGCTTTCGGCAATGGAGGCTTCTTCGCTTTCGCATTGGAATTATTTGGTGCTGTTGATTCTGCGTCCGATTCTGGCAATTAGTTTCGTGTTTGTGGTGATATCTCTGGGTATTTGGTTGATTTAATTTTAGATTTGATTTGAGTTGTGATTTGATTTTAATTTGAGGATAATAATAAGAAAAATTGCAGGATGGTTTTTGGCGTGGAAACTGGTGCTGGTGCATGTACCTCTAGTGCAAGAGATATGTGGGTTGCGTAAAAAGCCTCCGAAATCTAAACCTGTGCCTCGTCGATTGTCTAGATATTATAACTCTATTCAGAATCACAACTCTTCTGGGTGATTTTTCATCATTTATTTTTACTGTAATTATGGTTATGGATATAAAGCTTGGAATTAACAATAAGTTATGATGATTTCATGGTGAATGATGGGATGCAATTTGATTTCTGTATCTGATGGTGGCAATTTGTGTGTCGGTGCAGATTGAAAGCATCAGCAGGAGATTAAATTTGGTTGAATTCACACGAAAGGGATGATAATACCCCAAGAAAGAACTCAAGTGTGCAGATGCGCCCAGATTATGTAATGCTTCTTGTAGAAGAAAATGCATTACAGTAAACATAAACTGTTTCCAACACCAAGTTTCATGTAATATGATTGTTAATTTATTTCAAGTCTCTGGTACTACATTCTTGTGGATGTTTGTTTATACAATAGTTGGCATGAACATATATATATATATACACACACGGAAGTGTAATAACATTGATAAATCAATAGAGACATGTTTACGAGGAGACTTCCTCTGGTTTGTTTCTCCAACAGTTAAATTCAGATCAGTTGATTGGAAAATGCACAAGTATGACCAGAAGTGCAATGAATAATGGCTTTTTCCATTGAAGAGCAGACCCACTACCGCAAACTATAGTTGATAAAACAATAAAATAAATCATTCTCTTGCGTTATTGATGGTCATAAGGACATTACCTGTATTCAAATCTCTCATTTGTCACCTTGAAAAGGAGTAGAGTCCAATTTATACTGCACTGTTGACCAGTGCGGATCTAAAAAATGGGAAATTCGGAAGATGTTATCATGACAAAACCCTACCTGCCATCAAAACTGACTCTTAAGCTATGCAGATTACATAAATAAGCCTAAATGTGCACAAATTAGAACAGAACAGATTGTCATGCTCCTGCACGATGAACCAATTTGTTTAACACTTTATGTTCTTTTTGTTGAACCAAATACCCCTCCTTTCAGGAAACAAAATGTCTGCTATCTGTTTGTAAGACATAAAAAATGGATTCTATAGCTAGGGGACAACAATTTTTCCTCCCTAATGATAAAAAGGCAATTCCATATCAAAGCAGGAAACCGCATTTTAGATACTGTGATTTGCAACACAATACTACCGGTCATCCACTCCAGCTGCTGTTGCAGGTTGCTCAGTACCAACACCAGCCTTCTTCCTACCAGGCCCTGAAGAAACTTTAACCATTGCTGGTCTTAAAAGCCGATCTCCAAGAAGAAATCCACGGCGGAATTCTTGAATTATAATGCCTTCCTTGTATTCTTGTGACTCTTCACGTGCAATGGCCTCATGCAACTGCAACCAAAAGAAATGGAACTCAAGCATTTACGACACGGTTTAATGAGAAGATATTAAGTGTTTACATCGTGATTACTATCACTTAACATCACACAGCACACTCTATCATAGTGCAACATATTTGTTATTTCTTATTCTGTAACAGCCTAATAAGCATACACATCCTAAGAATTTCAAGAATAATCGCACCCCATTCTCAACAAAACCAAATCACACACGAAAATGAACTTCCAATGATAAATTTCAGCAGCAACAACAGGCATAAAAGTAAGTAATCTCTCTTCAGGTCATGAAACATACCGAAGGGTCGAAAGGCTTTCCAACAGTTGGTACTACAGCCACCTGCAAGCTCCTCATAATCTCCACAAACTGCTTGTAAATGCCTTGGTAACTAGTATCAATCTTCTTCTCCATTTCTGTTTCAGGTTTAATTTGTTGTTTAGCTCTTTCAAAGCTATCGACCATAGGCAAAAGGCTTTCAATAACTTCACCGCGGGCATCACTCCTCACATTAAGCCTTTCCTTGTCTGACCTTTTTCTAAAATTATCGAAATCGGCTTGCAGGCGGATGAATTTCTCCTTCCCTAATGTCATTTCTGATGACAATTCTGAAACTTTCTGTGCTAATTCATTATTCTTATTTTCAATCATCTTTATTCTACCCTCAATTTCTGATACAATCCGCTCATCTCCAACAATAATGGCCTCTTTATAAATGCTAATAAGCTGCATCAAGCTCGGTGAATTCTCTCCATCTGCTTCTTTTTGATAATTCCCCTCCTCTTCACTATTGTCCTACATTACCCAAAAAAAAAAAAAAAAAAAATCAAATTTAAAATCCCTAAAACCAATAGAACGCATTCAAACAAGGAATAAAAAAACACAAGTAAAGATAAAATGGAGGAAGTTGAAAGAATTTACATACGGCAGGCGGAGAGTAGGCGGCGGCGGCAGCGACGAAAGAAGAAGGGCGGCGATTATGGGCGAAGGGAGAGGAAGTGGAAAGGCGAAGGTTATGATGATTGAAATGGGGAGGTTTATTAAGAGAAAGGAAGTGTAGGGTGGTTTTGGAGGGTTTTGAGCAGTTGAATAATGAAAGAGAGACAGGAGGAGGAGGAGGAGCTAAGAGAGAGTGGGTGGAGAATGAAACAGCAGCAGCAGCCATGGAAAATTTTTGAGACAATACAATACAATACAAAACAAGCAAGTGAATAGTTGATATAGAAACTACTAATGTACTAGTAGTCAGTAGATTCGGTTTTATTATTATTATTATTATTAAGCTATATTGTTGCAGTTACGGAGACGGATGATTATTTTATTTTATGTTATGGATGTGCTAATGGGGATTTTAGGTAGGCTGGTTGGTTGGCTTCTTTTTTTTTATATATATATATATATAAAAAAAAAACATTAACATTAGTTTATTCAAGAAACTGTGAAAACGTTCTTCCCCCTTGGTACTGGTTTGATTGGTATGCCATTCTTGACCCAGGAGACTCCTCGTTGTCAGATATTGAATCTATTTTAATTCTATGAAAAAAAATTTATTATTTAGCTGCAAAGTTCTCGAGTATTTAAAATAAATTTCAACATCACTAAACATTACAAATTAAAGTGCATACCATTTTTGAAATTTATTTCTTTCTTTATTAACATAAACTAATGCTTTCAAACATTTGTAGAGGCGATGTTCAACCTGTAGCAAATGGGAAAAAAAAAAAACAATCAATGAGACATCCCATGGTCAGAGTGATCATTAACCAAGTAGCCCATCTAAAAGAAACACACTCTATTAATTTGTCTCTAGCCAAAATTGGATACGCCATATTTTCTTACTAAATTTATGGAAACGTATATATATGTATTGCTTTGTCAAAAGAATCCAAAGAATTGATCTTTTGAGGTGTTATCCTTAACACTGCTTTGCTTTGCCATTAGACAAACAATTGATTAGTGGGCGCCACAAACCCCAAAGACAAACATGCAGAATTTCCCGGAATCACAAACGCAAACAATTTCCTCAATCTTAGGTCAAGCTCAGTTCAGATGAGATTGAACTAAATTAATTACATCAAGCAGCGGCAAAAGATGTGCAACCTCAAACGCCATGTACATGCCACACAAACATTCAATTCTCAACTTAAAAAGACATACTGTGATTACACAATGATCGGAGTTCAAACACTTCTGACTAAAGCAAACACGCACTAGTTACTACTGCCAAGGCCTAATAAGAAGTCAGCTTCCTGCCTGCTTATAGTACCTGCAAGCAAAGCATCAACAAATAAAGAAATATGTCAGGAGCTTCGAGGTCACAAAAAATACCAGACGGCCATATTTCATATTTGCCCTTGATCTCCAACATTATTGTTTTTTTGTTCACACATACAAATCGGCGGACAAACAAAATATTTAAGCATGGCCAGAATAACACTCACTCGGCATAAAAAGGTGGCAAGCAGCTGGGAAAACAAATCGTGCCATTTAGTGCCTCACTTGTTTATAAAAGGACAAATCTAGCATGAAAATTTTCTTTGCAGAAAGTGGAAAATAATTTTCTGCATTTTTAAGAAAAGTGAATAGACTAGTCTCTGTGTGACATCAAATGACATAAATGACAAACAAATTAGCTTTCCTTCTCTCCTCTCCAGTTAGCTATCAACCAAATGGAGCCTGAAGTTCTCCTGAAACTTGCCAACATAACAAATTGGAATAGTCTGCTGGCAAGTGCTAAGGACCAAATAGCACGGCACACTTTCACGACATATCCATTATTTCTGAGGCCGTAAATGTGGTTAACGGAATGAAATTCACAGCTCATTTCAGGAAAACATAATTCCAAACAGATTTAGTTTTGACAAGCCTAAATGACTGATTTACAAGTTCTGAAGTTGTCAATATGCTCATTCCACATAGCAGAAAACATGTTATGCTCCAACAAGATAATTGCTGCTGCCAAAATAAAATAATGCATAGTAATGAAGATGATACATTATGCTGCTGCCAAAATAAAATAATGCATAGTAATGAAGATAATACATTATACATACATTTTAAAAGAACCTACTTTGAACACAACAACCAAAAAAAAAAAAAAGTATATATGGCCTATATATATGATATCAAGAACTCAAATAGCAAGGCCAAATTGACAAACAGAAACAAACACAAAAGACAGGTTTATTTAGGAATAAGATATTAATATATGTTTAAACAGATTTTTAATACTAGAGTGTAGACTCTAAAAAAAAAAGTAAGAGACAGGCTTGTTTAAAATAAGGAGCAGCATCAGTGTAAGTTGGTCCGTACAGTTGCCTGTCTACCCAACACACACACATTAACCTGCTGTAGCACAACTATATTGGACAAAACAAATATAAGCCTAGTGAAGAATTGAGTATAATTTAAAAAACGCAGAAGATATACAATCCTATCAGAGCAAAATTAAGAACATTTTGGATAAGAACACAAGTCAACAATTAGCTGAGAATGAGGTGAAGTATATTATAGACAATTAATCATTAAGAAGACATGCTAATGTGCTATTAAAACTCGTAATTAATTTTCAAAAGTTATTTCCTTTTGGCACAAAAAGGTGGGGCAGTATAATGAAATCAAGTCCGAGAAAAGCATACCTGAACAGCCGCTTATCTATATGACATAACACAACTACTAGTTCATAAGGTGCAAGCTTCAACAGCTGAGGCTCTCTGGCATTGAACATCAATCCTGTTGAGCAGATCTGTATAAGAGGATGTTAATGCAAGGTTTGATGGATTGTTTTCATTGTACCCTTTCCTGACATAATCTTCCATGTAGCCAACATCCTCAAAACCATTTGCAACAGGCTGGTTCATATGAATGATCTTACCAAATAATTGAAATGAACTAATACCAACTTTAGTTGAGTTGCAGCCTCGGTTTCCAACAAGTTCTGTATTATAAGAATGCATGCTACTCTGACTATCTGGTGACAAGCTGTCAGACTGTGAGCTACCGATGTTCAGCTCAGTAGACACGGTTTTCAACTTCGGCACCATCTTGTTGCCAAAAACATTATTGCTGCACAATTGAGAAGCATTCTCACTAAAGAAGTTGGATAAACCATACACAGAAAAAGGATTTTGCCTGGCTCCCTGCATGCCAGCAGGAAAAAAGTTATAATTCAACGACTGGTTCATGTTCCCCATTGTTGAATTAGTTAATCCTGACATAGGAAAGAATAAGTCTCCCTCTCCATCTGTCAGAAACCCTGAATTCTCAGGAAATCTAAATTTCTTTGCTGGAGGGCAACCAGCATGAAGTGATGGCGAGGGTGCAACAAATTCAACTTGCCAGGGGCTCACTTTCTTTGCATTCTGCAAAACTTCAGGTTCATCCCACGTGACCTGCATTTTAGGGAGCAGGACAAGGCAAAACATAAGGATTCATATACTATCCATCTTGATACTTCTCGTAATTTTCTATACTTATTGTGTGCTATGATACTAAAATTACAAAATTGGAATGGAAAAATAAACATATCGACAATGATTAAGTCAACAACAGCAGCAGCACTTATGATGATATAGATATCATTTGAGCAACTATTACACAAAATAAATAAATAAAATAAAATAAACTTGTTAAGCTGATGACAGATTAGTAAGACCCAGTCCAGTCCTATAACCGAACAACATCCAAAAGCAAAACAAGCCTAATCAAAATCAGCTCAAGTTCATAATGTAACTTGCAACCAGAAGCATATAATGTACAAAGTAACTTTAAAATAATGCAACTCAGTTGAACTGTGAATTTTGAAAGTTACAGAAAAAAGAATACCAAAAAGATATGGATAAAAGAGTTAAAAATACATGTGAATACCTATTAAAAGAACAATCGCATACCTACTTGCTTATATATGAATTACCTGTTATATGAACCACACTGATTGAACTTCAAATTGTAGTCTCCAGAAATTAGGCATATAAACTAACTCATAGGAAAGGGGAAATGAGATTAAGAATAAACTAGAAATCTCTTGCCACATGCTACAACGTAAAAGTCTCATGCAACTTGATATCAAACAATACCAGACTTCAAAAAGATAGGTGCCTGCTCTTTCATCCATAGTAAGAGTTGATAAAACCTAAATCATTGTGTACAGATTGGATGTTCTTTAACTTCATCATAGATTATTGAATCCAAACACGGCAGAGAAGGTCAAACATTTGGCACAGCATGCTACATTCTAGCCTTATGTACCCTATCACGCATTGCCCTAAAAGCTCATAAAATTTAATCATATGAATATCAGTATGGCATATCCAAGTATTAAATCCACAGAAAATTGGTAATTTAATGCCTTAACACATAAAAATTTACAAAAAATTCTAAAAGTGCAAAACCATGCAATTTGTTATCCTCAATCAAATAAAATTCAATTTTCAGAAAACTTTCATGTACTAAAAATAGGTTCTTCTTGATTTCCGCTTTTCAGAAATATCAATTTCACAACAAGATAAATTAGCCTGCCATATGCATTCATTTGAAATATTCTACCAAATGCAATTATTCTCATTTCCATCAACATACACTGTAATTGAGCTATGAGGAAAATTCTACAATATTCTAATGTTAACATCAAAACTCCACAGCAAAGATCAAACTCCATGAACCAACAAATATATCAAGCACATACCTGAAGCATGCGCCAAGGAGAGCCACGCCATGGTCCACAATCAGGCACAAAAGCAGAAGCAATTGTCCCCTGAAACCAAGTCATCCTAGAGGAATCCTCAGTCTCCATTGCCATCTTAACTCTCATCCCACCCATCCAAGCCACATTAAGCGCATTCTCCACCACATCAGCCCTCACTACGAAATCCGAATACCACCCTGCTCTTGGATAATACACAACTTCAAATGGCAATCCCTGCGCTGCCCTTTCCACCGCCTCCATAACAGCCTCAGGGGCCAATTTCCCTCTCCCACTCCTCGAAAACCCCTCCTCCTTGACCTTCATTTTCACATCTCCTCCACCATTTCCACCGCTGCCGCAAAAACCAATCTGCTCACGCCACCTGGCGCAATCACCGCCACCATTGCTGAACCTGACAGCTCTTCGAACTCCAATAAACGTCTTTCCCGCCAAATTCCTCATAAAAACAACGGAATCACCAGCAATAAGCTTCTTATGGTTAACAAACTTGCTCCATCCGGTAGTCAACAAATGCCTACGTGGCGTCCCTCTATAGATATGCCTAAAATCCCAATTAACTCCATGAATATCGGTGACAGTTAGGGTTTGCACAGGCGGTTCCGCGTAGTAATTTAACGGCGGGAAAATTGAATCAGCGCAAAATCTGGGAACGGAAAAACCACCGCCGTTATTTGCATCAGAGGGCGTTAAAATCTTAGCAAAGGCCACAATCTTATCATCCTCATCATTTTCATCCTCCGCGTCATGATGTTCCAAAACAGGAACAAGAGAAGATTTGAAGGAGTTACCGAGAGGTACGAGAAGCAGTTTGGTGTAGACCTCATCGGTGACAGGATCAGCGAGGAAATGAACGGAGGAGATTTGGCAAGGGATGAAAGGTTTAGACAAAGCGAGAGGCGAAAAAAGAGAAGAAATGACAGAATTAGAAGAGGAATCAGAGGATTGTTCGAGGTGTCCTTGAGGGAAATAGTAAACCCTAGAATTAAGAGTAGGGATCTGGACAGATGAACCAGCGCAAGCACGCCAAATCCGACGGTCGATACGGCGGAGGAGGTCGGGGGAGGGATGATGAGGCGGTGGCATTGGGAGGGAGCGGAGTGAGTGAGTTAGGGTTTTTTTTGAGGAGAGAGAGTAATGCAGGAGGAGTGGTAGTGTAGAGAATGGAGACGGTTTTTGAACATATCAAAATGATATGTTTCAGTGAGTGGTGTGGTGTGTGTGTTTGCGTGTGTGAGTGTTAGAATAAATGGGAGAGAGTGCCGTCTGAGGGTCGGAGAAGGGGCAGGACGGAAAATGCGGAGTAGTTTATATTTTGATTGGTTAGAATCGGAAATTTTATTACGGTTTTACTTTTAGCCACGACACTACCCCTTACGGTTTTAGCTTTTCTCCTCCTCCTTAAGCCAACTAACTTTACATTACAATCTCTTCTACTTCACTCTCCTTTTTCACCTTCGTCGCTCTATTTCATTCTTTTTATATTTTCACCACAATTAATTTTTTAAAAAATATTGTTGAAATTGAACTATTTGTTATGCTATATCTCGGATTGGCATCACTAATCAGATGAAAATCGATATAGGCCTACGGTTACGTAGGGAATACAGAAACCCGAATTAGAAGAAAAAATGAACACCTCCAAATATAAAATGCACTCAGAAATTTAACACCAAATGTAAAATTCATTGGGCATAAGAATGCAAATAGGGGAAGAAAAATAACACAAGTGAAAATAAGACACCCAACAGAGTACAGACAAACGACTGGGACACCAGACCCACAAAAGAAAACAGCATCCGGCAATACAGTATATAAATGCATGATGACTAATGTTCCCTTCAACCACACAAATTTTACCATAATCACTCGCACAACTTTTATTCCAAGAAACACTACTAGATAGACCCATAAGCAACAGAAGAAGAAGTCACTCCTCTTCAGATTCAGACTCTGCATTCTCCAGCCACTCAACAAATGGCTTCACATCCTTCCAAACTCGAGAGCTTTGGTTGCTGCCGCTAAAGCTAAAGCCCTCGCGATACCACCGTAGAATATATTCCTCTTCCAGCACATCATTGTCATACAACACTTTCAGGACCAGTGATACTTCTTTGGCTGCCTCCGGGCTCAACTTAGCAAAGAAAGACTCGATGGCATGAAGCAAAACGGTCTGCGATCCCTCATCTTGAGTGGCTGCAGCAAGATAGTTTTTCTTTTTCATCACCTCCCTAGAAAACCCTTTCTCAATCCCCTCAAAGAGGGCAGTAAAAAGAGCATTCATGACTTCTTGAAATGTCCCAGAAAGTGAACTCATAAAGGATTTCAGCTGGCTTGGAGGAGACCCCTTTTTCAGATATGCCTTTATTTCATCAACAAGCCCATCCTGGGTGCCATTACTCTTGGAGCCATTCTCATGGACCTTAACCTCACGTTCTGGAGACTTTTTTGCTGACTTTGCCTTCTCTTCGTCAGTGGTTAGCATTACCATATCTGCAGTAACAGTACTCAACTGCTCTTGGATGCGCTGTTTAGCTGCCTCCAGCGAGGTATCTGTTAGCCACTGGACATCATCATCATCTTCACCGTCATCAGCTGCACCATGGTCATTTTCATCAGCCAGACTGTGCGTTGGGGAGTGATCTTCATCTGACCCACTGCCTTTCTTCTTTGATGATGCACCTTTTGAAACATCCTTAGAACCAGCAGTCACAACTTTCTTCTTCGTGGTTTCCTTTTTCAGCTTCTTCTGCTCCTCATCAGCAGCTTCACCCTCTTTGAGCCTTTCCTTCTCTGCCCTCCTCATTGCTTTTTTGTCCTTGGGTCCCTTTTTAGACTCAGGTGGGTTTTTGAGAATAAATGTTGTAAGCTTGTCCCTCATATCAACATCAGAGACAAACCCACAGGCAGCACACTTCAGGTGGATCATCTGCGTCTTAGTAATAACAATTTCAGTTTCAGGGTTCTTACATCCATAGCACTGAACATATTTCTTGATGAAGTTCTCAAGTAGCCCAGCAAGCTTTGTAGTATCATGAGCTCCATTAACAAGTGAAGTTCCAGTCTTTTCATCAAATTTGGATTGAGCTCCAAGCTCATTCCCAAAGTATTTTGTGGTGTAAGCAGCAGGTCTAGCCAAGGCCTTTGCAATATCAACCATGTTAACCACGTTAGTTTTGATGCCATTTCCCCTACCCTCAATCTTGGTTATCATTTTAGGCATCTTATACCTATAGAAGGCGTCATCACTGTTGGAAGCACCAATATTTTGCAACGCCATCTTGTTGTTACTGATGAAAAAGACCAGTATAAATTAATTAAAAGGGACAAAAATCAGCAGCAGTTTTCTCTCCTTTAGAAGACAGATTCCTAGCAGATGTAAAAGGTTGCATAAACTGGCAACCTATATAGTCTTCAATATGGCTCTCAAATGACCCAAGATGCATGCAGCCAAGCTTAGCGGAGGAGCCTCTGTTCTTTTTTCTAGACGTAGGACAGTACTCTCCAAGTAATCCAATTGATAACAAAAAGAGAGAGGCCCGTTCAGACATAAAAAAGGTTTCGTACTTAATGAGATCCACTTTTGATGAACTGCAGACAACGCAGACAGAACTGCCAAATTCCTGAAAGCCAATAACAAGTTATTTAACTAAAAAATGTAAAGCAACATTGAGAACATATATCCACTATCAACCTATCTCCAATCAACAATATTCACAAAAATAAACGCAGGAGCTCACAAAGAAAAACCAACATAAAACAAAGCACAAAGCAACCAACGAAACATATATGAATATGAACTAGACATAAAAGTGAACAGCAATCGAAGCATCTATGCTCCTAAAAACATACAATACAAGTATGTATACGATAAGACGAAAAACATATCCTTAACAAGCAAAATATAAAACGAAAAGCAAATAAGCTCTGCAGTTGTTTCAATAGTTACTAAGCTAAACTTCTGCTGTTATAGAATTTTTTTTTTAAAAAAAGCCTAAAATCAAATCTGGTAAATAATTTACAATTACTACATAAATAAACAAATATTAAATCAATCAACACCACAAGATCTAGATGCACATAATTTTGAATCAGAGATCTAGTCAAATAATTTCTTTGCTTTTAGGTTTAGATTATAAACAATAAACAAAATTGATGAAAAATTCCACAATCTAGAATACTGATTTCCAACAAATCAATCAAAGTAAAAGAAAAAAACAAATCAATCAACAAAAACCTAAAATTGCACCGATTAATCAAAAGCTACATCAAAAAATATAATAAAAATAATCAAATCAATAATTCTTAAAAAAAGGAAATCGATTCATAGATCTACACCGATTCCGCCACGAAATCTCAAAATCGGAGCTCCGATCGAGCCAAACGAAGATATTAAAACAACAATAAGAACAAAACAGAAGACAAATCGATTACGAAAACCTATAATTTTGATGGAAAAGAAGAAGGGGAGAAAAACACTTACCCTAAAGATGTGGAGAAGAAGAAGAGAGAGAGATGGAATGAATGCGGTGCCCGTAAGAGAAGAGATTATGTGAATGTTAGGGTGCGAGCATCCTCGTCTTATATATATAAGCCCAAGGTAGACTCTGGAGTCGTTTTTAGGGCAAACTCAGCCTCCTAATTTTTTATTATTATTACTTTTTCCCCTACTTTTTATCTTTTTATTTTTATTTTTATTTTTATCTACACTGAAATATCATTTATTTGTATATAAATGTTGATTTTCTGCTTTATTTTTTGCTTATTTCATTGTGAAAATTATTAAAATTATAATCTAAATTATATATTATTTAATTTTAATTGAAATTTATTTTTATTTTTTATTTTATGTCTAGTGTTTGAGTATATGTATTTTTCATTATTTGAATTGGATTATAATTGTTTATTGTCATTGAATTGTAAATTATTTTATTTTTGTTTGTTATTTGAATGGAATTATATTTTTTATTTATTATATTGAATTGAATATTAAAATAATTTACAATTTATATTTTATTTTAGTTGATAAATAACTGTATTTTTAAAATAATCAATTTGCAAAATTTTAGTGAGAATTTTTTAACAAAACTTTTATTCACAGTTTATAACTTTATATATATTCATGTAATTTTTGTTTTCTGTAATATTTTTTATCCGATGTGCTAAAAATAAATAAATGTCTCGATCAATTAAAATTTTACTTTATAAAATAAATTAAAATGGTAGCAAGTTTCATATTATTCAGATCACTTTATTTTAGACTAATTTTTCTTTTAAAAATTAAATGAAATTATTGTGAGTTACTATATTATTTAAGTTATTTTTGTATAATATTTCTCACTTTACAGTTTTTATTTTAGAAAATTTGCATTATTAGTACCTAAATTCATTAATTTTTACTATTTTAATTGTCATATTTGTTTGATAATTAAATGTCTAAATTTTTTATTTTTATCTCAGTTAGGTGCTTCCCACCATCAAAAACAAACACTTGACATGTCACATATGTAAGATATTTAATTTGTCTAAAATATCCTTAATTTATTTCTTTTCTAAAAAAAACATAATTTTGTCTTTTTTAAGAAAATACTGTTGAATTTATTTAGTGTTAATATCTTTGTTATAATTCTTATATGCTCAACCCTCTTCTATTTTAACCAATGGGCGTCCCATGTAAAAACCAAAATGAAATAAATTGTGCTCAGCATGCATTGAATCATTAAGAAATTGAATATTGAGCAAAATGACCAATTTTTTTTTCAACATGAACTAGACAATTAGCAAAAAAAAAAAACAACAACAATTGTAAGAAACAAATCATGTTTATCTTTTTAAATTTAGTTTAATTTAAAAAAACAATGATACATAAATATCCTCGACAATAATTGTACAAAAGGGAATAATTTTAGTAAGTTTTTCAAACAATCCTTTGATTACATCCAGAAAAAGTGATGCCCACAATTCTCCAATCTTGAAATGCATGAATCAGAAGAAAATCAACTGAGCAAACTTCTCCAACTTAATAAAAATTCATCTGTTTACAATTATAAAAAGAAATAAAATTTGACAATTTGGGAACTAAACCATAACCTTAAAATTGATTGTTATATTTGCTAATTACCTATTAATAAAAAAAAACATATATTTTTGCAATAATTTAAAAAATTTAGAGCCTATTTATTTTGCCATTGCCATTGCCGCTGCCACAACCCCGACATCACAGCCACCCTCACCGCCACCACGGTACTAAATAGATTTAATAATAAATATTATTAATTATATGAATAACAATAATAATTATTACATTAAATAAAAAAGTTATTATAATAAATTTTATTAGAAAAGGATAAAAATTATGGGAACATGAAAAACTATAAAATGAAAAGTTAACAAACAAACATAATTTTTCATTTTTTATTTTGTAAAATAAAAAACTAGAAAACAAATAAAACGAAAGCATAAAATATTTTCCAAAACTAAACAACCCTAGCGTTCTTGTTCCTAGGGGTGAGCATTCGGTCGGTTCGGTCAATTTTTTTGGTCGAACCGAACTAACTGAACTGAAATAATTCAAAATCGAACCGAATTAAAGTTCGGTTCGGTCGTTTATAAAAAAATTGAAAATTATATGCAGAAAACCGAACCGGCCGAACCAAATCAAAAATTTTAAAAATATGATTTTTTTATTTTTATATTAAATTAGTATATATATTTTTTTAAAAAAAATTTAGAAATATAAAAATAAAAATAAAAGTTCGGTTAACCGAAATTTTTGTATACAAAACCGAACCGAACCAAATTTTGATTCGATTCTAAAAATTCGAAAATCATAAAAAAAGCAAACCAAACCGAATAAAATCGGTTCGATTTTTGGTTCGGTCAATTCGAAACCCATGCTCACCTACTTGTTCCACTTTCTATATCTCTATGTCATGATAAATTTTTTTAAAAAAAAAAATAAAAAATATAATTTTTTATTGATGAAAATTCAAATGATTATAAGTATTCATTTTTTAATAAGGTAAAAATCGCTATAAAATTATTAAAATTCAAAATGTGAAAATGTCCCTCTTATATTTTATTAATATTCACTTTTAAAGTCATGCAAAATCATTAATTTTTATTTTTTAAAAAATTTATAAAAATTCTTATTCTAAGATGCACCTTATTTATATATTTAAAACACTGTAATTATATTATACTTAAAATATGTATTTTATTCCATAAAATATCTATCTTCTCTTCAACTAAAAACAACATTTTTTTTTTCCTTTATTTCACATAAAAGTAATAAAATATTGTACTTTATTGTTAACAATTTACGATATAAAAGAAAAAATCAGTAACTTCTCAACTATTTTCTATTATTTTATTTTATTTGATTGTTATTAAATGTATATGAACTCTTAATAAAAAAAAAACCAAATAAAATTATTATGGTAAGTTTTAAGTTGTCACTTCTTTAAATTAATTGGTTATTTTTTAATTATATATATATATATATATATATATATATGTATGGGATAAATATAATTTTGTACCCTATAGTTTCATCTTTCAATAAAATTAATCATGTAGTTTTTTCGACATTTAAGTAACATGTGTTTTATTTTTTGTACACTTTAATACTTTCATAATAATTATTATTTAAAATATATACTTTAATGTTAAAATAATATAAATTTGTCATATTAAAACAATATAATAAATGATATATAATTCAACTAACTACAATAAACTCATAACAAATTAAGTATAAATATATTTTTAATTAGTTTATGAATAAAAATAAATATTTTTTAAAATAAATTTATAATATTTTTAAAAGTAATCAATTGGTTAGATTAATCATAAATTATATATAAAATAAATTTATCATTAAAATTTAATATTATATCAATATTTTCTCATAAAATAAAGATAATATTAGTTAGATAGGTATTAAAATGTAAAAAAAATAATAATAATAAGGTATTTAAATATATATATAAAAAAGACCACATAATTAGTTTTGTTAAAAGAGAAAACCACATAATACAAAATTGTACTTATCCCACGGGTGTGTATATATTACAGCCTACACAATGCATGAATTGACAACTGATCAATTTTTTTAATTCAACAACAATTATCAATGAGAAAATTCGAACCCATGCTCTTAAAGATAAATTATTTAATATTTTAAATTTTTAATTAGAAAATTAACGAAAATAATATATATATATATATCACCACCCAAATGGAATTAAGTTTGATATGTGAAGCTAGCAAAGACAAAAATATCATTTTCCAAACATTTACGAATTTTGTGTGCTATTGGGATAAAAAAACAAAAAATCAACACAAAACTTTGCCTACAATAAACTTTTTATAGATTTGATGCTTGCGGACTGGAGAGGTTTGGGAGCTATCAAACAATTCAAACAAAATACGTCTCCTTATTTT
>CATIWO010097820.1:0-14165 GCA_949673435.1 Macaranga tanarius | reverse complement strand
CTGTAGCTTCATCCACTATCTTCCTCATCAATGAACACCCAGCCTTGGAATCAATGGAGTCACGAGTAGCCGGTGTAACCCCATTATAGAAGGTCCTAATTAGCACATCCTTAGGCAGTCCATAATGTGGACAAATCCTTTGCAAATTTGTAAACCTCTCCCATGCTTCACTCATTGACTCATGCTTGAATTGTCGAAACGCGGTTATCTCTGTCATAATTTTGGCCGTCTTTGAAGGTGGAAAATATTTAGCAAGGAAAACCTTTGCTAAATTATCCCATGTCATGAACGAACCAGCCGGTTGAGTTTTTAACCAAATCTTTGCCTTATCCTTAAGTAAGAAAGGAAATAGACGCAGCCTCAATGCATCTTCAGTCACACCATTCATCTTAATGGTGTCACAAAGCTCCAAAAATTTAGCAATATGGTCATTAGGATCTTTCTTAGTCATGCCAAAGAACTGAACTGTATTCTGAATCATCTGAATCAAGGATGGCTTGATCTTAAAATTATTGGAATTGATGGATGGTTTAGCAATGCTACATTGAGTACTACCCAATCCTAGCATAGATGTGTCCAAAAGGACCCTATTATCAGCCTGAGCATCAACCACTCTGTTGTTATTATTGTTCGCATCGTCAGCCATCTTGATGGGCTCAACTATTCATTCTTTCTCCTTTGATTTATCCTTCGTCTATTTCCTGTTTGATTTCTCTAGCTTAGTAAGTTATGGCATGTATATGAGCTTCTCATTTCCTGATCGTCGGGTATTATGCATACACCTACAATCAAAATTAAGAGTAAATAAACGAAAAGAAAAATTGCTTTAATCCAAAAGAAATACAATCAACTATGGTGTTAGATCGCAATCCCCGGCAACAGTTCCAAAAACTTATTTGCGTAAAACTCTGTAAGTATACAGAACTGACAAGTAGTACTAAAGATATCGTTCTCACATAGATTTTAATCTATCCACCTATTAATTTATCTCTAATTGTTTAAAGCATCCAATTATAATGATCTTAATTATAATTAATTGAAACTAAATAAACTATAAATCCTATTTTTATAATCAATTAACCAAATCTAAAACAACCATTAGGAAATTAATTCACCTCACAATCATTAACCAATTTCCCTTCCCTTAATTCAATTATTCATACAAATCCTGAGCTATCTAAAATGATAATCACCTCTCTCAAGGTTGACTATACTACTCTGCACCCTTTAATTGAGATCATGCAATCCAATTCTCATTGCAATTACAAACCCTAACCAATTGAATCACAAAGTTTAATCTCAACTCTTAAGGAACTAAATCAATTCAATCTATCTCTAGCAATGAATCAATTTCATTTATGTTTATAGTTCTATTAAGATAATCATCTCTCAATGCATAATCTCAATTTAAATCATGTCAATGCTGGCCAAACACAAACAAGCATTAATCTCAATAAACATAACTTTGTATGAATAAAAGATTTATTAAGAAGGAAAATATGACTAATTCATGTTCAGATCCTTAATTCCCTAATGAATAAAAACCTAGCCTAACATAATTAAACTAAACTCAAAAGACAAGTAAAAGAAATCCATCACCAATTACAAGAAATAATAAGAAGAAAATAGAAATTCAATTTCTTGATCTCTCCAATCTTGGTCTTCAATAATGCCCTAAAGGTCTCTCTTTTTTCTGTCAAAGATCCTTTTCTACGTGGTCTCTTATTCCTTTTATAGCTTCCCTTTAATTCTCCCTATATTAGGGTTAAAAGAAGTCAATCTTATCTTTTCTCTTCTGCATACACAGCCATATAAATTGCCTACACTCCCGTATCTTCATTCCTTGCATAATCCAGGAAGCCACACGACCATGTCCTGAGTCGTGTCTCTTATTATATAAAATTGCCAGTGCATCACACGGCCTAACACACGGGCGATCCCGACCCGTGTTCAGGGTATTTAAATCTTCCAGTGGACTACACGGGCAGACACACTGTCGTATTGTTGCCTGTGTTCACAAAAGCTCAAAAATTAACTTCATTTGCTCCTAATCTTCGATTGATCCATATCCAACCTTGATTAATGACCTACAAACATCAAATAAACATAACTATCCTATCTAAACATAAATTAACACACTTTATCATAAAATTCGCATAAATTACATACATAAAACATAACAAAATATACCCTAATCAATGAGACAACCATCCGTTGACAAATAGGGACTTTGATTTCTTCATCTAATACTGCTAATGTTGATGCCAAATTAGCTCAAGCATATGCTTGTCAATTTTCTTTTTGTAGAATATGCTCGATTGAGAAGGTATCTACTATTTGACATAGCTAGACGCAAGTCGTGCTTGAAGTTGTGTGGTGATCTGTTGGAATGGCAAATAAGGGTGAGATTAAGCATGATATAACCAATGTCGTGTCATAATCCATACGCCAATCTGTGAGTGGTAAGAAAAAGAGATGAAACGGCATATGACATGATGGATGCTATGTTTGAAGCCGTGCAAGCATCTGTCTGATTTTGAAAAGGATGACACAACTTGGAACATGCCATAATGTAAGCCATGTCTGACCTAGAGTTGGTATTTTTGAGTTTATTCACCTCCAAATTTCTTACTTATAATGCACCTAAGTTCAAGAAAGAAAAATGAAAATAAAAGACAATAAAAATGAAGGAAAATAAAATATAAAGAGAAAATAAAAATGAAATAAAAATAAATTGGGTTGCCTCCCAATTAGCACTTGTTTAAAGTCACTAGCATGACTTCCCTCTTATAAGATTAAATGGCATTAAGAAGTGCACATGAGGCACTTGCTGGAACACCCTCATTGTTAAAGTAGAGTTTTAGTCTTTGCCTATTGACTTTGAATGCTCCAGTCTCTTTGCTCCAAACTTTTATAGCACCGTGAGGGAATACTTGCTTGACTAAGAAAGGACCTGACCATCTGGATTTTAATTTTCCAAGAAAGATCTTGAGTTTTGAATTAAACAAGAGCACTTGATCTCCTTATTTAAATTCCTCTTTCATGATGTGCTTGTCATGCCACGTCTTGGTTCTTTCCTTCTTAACTACTTCCTTCATGTTAGGATTTAGTCGATATTGATGTTCAATGGAAGGAGTACATCCTTCCTCTAAACGAATCCTTAAATCGGGAGGGTGCTGTTCCAGCTCATCCTTTAGTGCCTCTTCCTCCCTCAAAGCATAGTTGGCATGTAAATTAAAAGGTAAAGGTTCATACTTTTGAGATTAACGGTGGGGGAGCATATGGGTAGCATTTACAGTATTAGTATAAGCTACTACCTTGAGGTTATCTTCATCAGGTTCCACTTCTCGAACTGAGTATGCTTCCAAGGGGTCTTGGGGGTGTTGTTGTTGGAAAACTTTCTCCACACATCCTTGAATGGCATCAACTCGAAAGCATGAATTCACCATCAAAGGTTCCTTCATCATTTCAAACACATCAAACTCCACTATTTCCTCCCCAATTTCAAGCTTGATCTTGCCTCTCTTCACATCAATTATGGCTCTAACTATTACTAAGAAAGGTCGACCCAAGATGATAGGAATTTAGGAATCTTCTTCCATCTCCAAGATCACAATGTCATAAGGCACATAGAATTCTCCAACCTTGATTAGTATATCTTCTAAAATCCCCTCAGGATAGACTATAGACCTATCAGCTAGTTACAAGGAAATATTTGTAGGTTTGGGGTCTCCTATATTGAATTTCATGTACAAAGATAAAGGCATTATAGTGACACTAGCTCCAAGATCACAAAGGGCTCTGCTAATGGAAAATTTACTAATAACATAAGGTATAGTTATACTCTCTGGGTCTTTAAGCTTTTGTGGAAGCTTATTTCGAATTATTGCACTACATTCTTCATTCATAAGTATAGTTTCATGATCATCCTAATTCCTTTTGTTAGACAGGATGTCCTTTAGAAATTTAGCGTACTTTGGCATTTAGGTGATTGCCTCCAAGAAGGGAATGGTGATGTCTAATTTCTTGAACACCTTTAAAAGCTTTTGAAATTATTTGTCAAGTGCTCTATTACCCATCCTTTGAGGGACAGGTATGCAAGGTGTCTGTATCTTCTTAGGCTCTTGATCATCACTCTTTAGCTTCATATTTTCATTTTAAGTTTGCTTTGGCTCGGCTTATAGTTCTTTATTCTTTTCCTCAATATCAGGCAACTGTTTCCCACTCCTCAAAGTTATTGCCTTCACATGCTCTCTAGGATTTTCAGGTTGGCTTGGAAGCTTGCCCATTTGGCGAGAATTAGAAGAACTAGCTTGTGAGGCAATTTGATTCTCTATCATCTTTTTGTGGGTTGCCAATTGATCCATTCTTGAAGTGAGTTATCAGATCGCCTCCACTTGTTGCTCGGATTTCCTAGTTTGTACTTGGATGAAACTTTCCAACATTGCCTCCAAATTTGACTTCGACTCTTGTTGTGTAGGCGCATTCCTTTATTGAAATCTAGGTGGGGCAGCCTTGTAACCTTGATTGAAAGTTGAATTTCCCCTTAGTGTCCCCATGAAAAGTTTGGATGATTCCTCTACCACGGGTCGTATATATTAGAGTAAGGATTTTCTTGAGACCTGCCATTAGAATTGTTCAAAGCAGTAAGTTGTTCAATTGAATGATCTTAAGGAAAAATAATACCTTATTGGCACTCCATAGTGGAATGTCTACCTCCACACACTTCACATGAGAACACTTATGATGGATGTCTGGGAAAACTAAGCTTTTCTAGCTTCTTTGTAAGGGAGTCCAATTTAGCATTCACCATGCTCAAGTTGTCTATTTCATACACTCCCGCTGCCCTTTTTGGTTGATTTCTGTCTCCATGCCATTGATAATTGTTTGACGCCATCTTCTCTAGGAGTGCATAGGCATCATCCGGTGTTTTACTCATGAAGGAGCCTTGTGCGGTAGCATCAATGGTAATTTGCAAAGATTCAGACAATCCTTGATAAAAAGTTTGCATAAGAAGCCAATCAGGAATGCCATGGTGAGGCCAATGCCTTTGTAAATCTTTAAATCTCTTCTAAGCTTCATAGAGAGACTCTCCAGGTTGTTGTCTAAATCCAGTAAGGTCTTGGCGATACTTTGCAGTCTTTTCGGGCAGGTAATACTTGGTCAAAAATGCCTTAAAAATAGTATCCCATGAGGTGATGGAGTTCGGTGCTAAAGAGCTAAGCCATAACTTGGCCTTATCTCTCAATGAAAATGGAAACAACCTTAGACGAATGGCATCTGAACTCACTTCATTCATCTTGAATATATCGCATATGTCAAGGAAGAGGCTAGGTGAGCATTTGGGTCTTCGGTTGGTAGCCCTCCAAATTGATATTGTGAGACCATTTGGATATAAGCAGGCTTGATCTCAAAGTTGTTAGCCTCTACGGTAGGCTTCACAATACAGTTCTGGCTACCCGTGAAACTAGGGACCTCATATTCTTCCAAAGCTCTAGCTTGAGCTCATTGTGTTGCTAAGTCAGCCATCCTCTTTTCTTATTCTCTCTTCTCTTTTCTGTTCTTTTTATAAGATTTTTCGATTTCCGGGATTACTTTCTCTAATTCAAGGCGTTGTGATCTTGTTTGCATAAAATAAAATCAAGTACCTGAAAAGAAAAAATAAAAAGGACTTAAATAAAAATAAAAATAAAATGCTAGTCTAGTAGAAATAAAAAGTGAGCTAATATTGGTATTGCCGATCTCCCCAGCAATGGCGCTAAAAACTTGTTAGGCAAATTTCGCAAGTGCACGGTTCGTTACAAGTAGTATAGATTTCGAGTATGAGTATATTTCCCACGAGGAGATTGATACCAAACACTAGCCTTAATTTTATTTTCATAAGCTAACAGAACAATAATTGATGGAATGAAATAACAATTTAATAAACAACAACAAACATCCTAAATCTGAAATATTAAATTTTAAAATTCAATAATTAGAAACTAGAGTCTAGATTTGCTTCACTAGATATTACTTGGATTACAGGATCAATTCAAAATTTAAATCATTAACTCAGTCAAGGGTAAATTACTCAAATTACTCAAAGTCTCTTTCGAGATCATTCAAGCATACCATAGCTAAACACCACCTATTTTTATAGTCAAGTCAAATAACGAAGGCTCATTAAGTTCTTTAGCAATTTATTACTCCCCGAAGGATTCGTCTACTTTCATGATCAAGGTTCCTAAGTTTTATAAGTCTATGAGTTGATAAATCAAGCAACTTTCGTTGTCTCTAATCTACCCAAAAACATGCATTCAATCAGGCCTAAAATCGAACACAAGATAATTAAGTACAACTTGTAAAATTGACTGAAATTTAATTCATTGAAAGGAAATTAAGATCCAAACAAGTAATAGACTAGCTACACAAATCCAAACCCTAAGGAAAATTAGCCACGCATAGTTGTGGCGATGAATAAAAATATAAAATTAAATCTTCCTTCTTCAATCTTCGTTGAGAACTAAATTGTGCCTCCAAGGTATGAGTAGATGAGAATAGAATGAAAATTAGAAGAAGTCTAAATACTTCAAAAAACGTTTCCTCTACCCCCCTTTTTATAAGCCAAGTCTTGTTGAAAATCTATTTGCACTTGAATTCTTGAAAATGAAACTTTTTCAGCTCGGCGTGACTTGCATCTGGCTGTGTCACAAGTCGTGTAGCGTCCTTAAGTTTACGGCATGGCTTCCATCATGTCGTGTCATAAGCCATGTCGTATTTGCTTTGAATCCAGAATGGAACACGACTCCCATCATGTCATGTCATAAGCCATGTCGCATTTGCTTCAGCTCCAGAAGTGCACACGGCTTCCAGCACGCCATAACGCATCCCACGTCGCACCAGTCCTTAGCTTTTTGGGATTTCTTTCTAGACTTTACCTACAAAAAGGGAAATATTAAATAAAAACTCCTAAACTAATAGAAATTAATAAAAAGACAATAAAATCATAAATAAAGCTATAAATGAAAATGAATCATAAATAAACCTAATTTCTACCCAAACATAACTAATTAATTATTTAAAATTCATTAAAGTTTAACTCAAAAATATATGATAATTTACACTCATCAGTATCAAACTAAGTGAGTAACTTTAAGGCATATTTGAAATATGGCCATACCTCTACCTTTTTTACTTCATAAAGTATAAGAAGTTGATTGACGATTAACTTTGAATCTCTAAGATTTGAAAAATTCATATTAATTGCCATTTCCAATCTAAAGATCAACGCTTAATACTCTACCGTATTATTGGAGCAAAGTTCCTTTAAATTGAATGCAAAGGGAAAGACTTCACCTTCTGGGCTAACAAAAACTACTCCAGCACTTGGACAATTACACCTAGCTACTCAATCGAAGAACATTTGCTAAAAACTTAGAAGCTCCATAAAAAAAACCCTTTCATCTGAAAGATCTTCAAAAAATTTATAATCATCAGGAATTGGATGATCAGTGAGAAATTTTACAAGGGTTTGGCCTTTTATTGCCTTTTAAAGAACATAAATGAGCTTAAATTCTTGTAATAAAAGAGCCCACTTAGCCAATCTCCCTGATAGAACTGGCCTTGACATGATGTATTTGATAGGATCTACTCAAGAGATTAAATGGACAAAATGAGCTTGCAAATAATGCCTTAACTTTTTTATTGAAAATATTAAAGCTAAGCACATCTTCTCAATGGGTGAGTAGTTTAACTTCGAACCATTCAACATTCTGCTAAGATAGTAGAGTGCATTCTCCTTTCCTTCATCATTCTTTTAAGCTAGCAACATTTCCAATGATTGCTCTTATGCAGGCATGTAAATAATGAGAGGCCATCCCAAGATTAGAGCTTTAAGAATGGGTGGACTTAAAAGATATGTTTTAATGCTTTTAAAACCATTGCTACGTGCTTCGTCCCATTCGAAAGGAATATCATTTTTCATTAAGCGACTAAAAGGTTAACATCTTCTTGCCAAGTTTGATATAAATCTTCTAATGAATGCCAATATTCCTTGCAAACTTTTGACCTCATGGATGTTTCTTGGTTCTAGCATCTTAAGGATAGCATCAATTTTTGATTGATTAATACTAATGCCTCGATGTTATACCATAAACCCTAAAACTTTGCTTGAAGAAACTCCAAAGGTGCGTTTGAGTGGATTCATTTTGAGTTGATATTTTCTAAGGCGCTCAAATACTTCTCGAAGATCTTGTAAATGACCATTAATCTTTTTAGACTTTATAACTAAGTCATCTATATAGCATTCTACATTCTTATAGAGCATATCTTTGAAAATCTTATGTATTGCTCTTTGGTACATTGCCCCTACATTCTTAAGACCAAAAGGCATAACTTTATATAGCAATAGATCCCTTTTGGTGTTCGAAAAGTAGTTGCCTTTGCATTTTGTACTGCCATTGAAATTTGGTTGTACCCTGATGATCCATCAAGAAAAGATAATCTTTTGTTGCTAGTAGTAGCATCAATAATGATCTCAGTGACACTACTAGAATTTAGTGAATTAGCGACGAAAATTTTCGTCGCTAAATGAATAAAATCCGTCGCTAATAAGAATTAATGACGGATTACCAATGGATTAGTATCCGTCGGTAAAACACACGTCGCTAATAATTACCGACGTATTTTAACATTCCGTCGGTAAATTAGAGACAAAAATTCCGTCGTGAATTTAGATTTTCCATTGGTAAATTAGTCCAGTCGTCTGATACTTTTACTGAGGAGTTTATTATTTACCGATGGATTTTTCCGTTGCTAAGTCTGATACTTTTACCGACGGAGTTTATTATTTACCGACAGATTTCCATCGGTAATTTCTAGCATTACATTAGCGACATATTTCTTATTCCATCGCTAACTTTAATAGTTTTTTTTAATTTTTTTCTTTATTCACCTCTAATTATTAAATTAATATATTATTTATGTAATTAGTTTAAAATAAAATCATACATTAATAAACAACACACTGAAGAATATGCACAATAAAAAAAATTTCATTTATGCTAAAATAATTGTATTACATCAATTCAAGAAACCAACAAGCTACTCAAAAATACGATTATAATTTATAACGCTAACCTTATCAACGTTTCTCATGTTCCTTAATAAAAGTACAACTATAGCTGCTTCTAAAAATAATAAATGTAAAACACTTAATACGTCAACAACTTGATAAATTACTGGCAATACAAGAGTTCATCTACCTATAATTTACTCATAGATCCCGGAGTGTAGGCTGCATTACTGAAGCTAATAGGGCCATAATGGAACCAAAAGGCAATTTCTTTCGGAGCACTCTTAACTGAGTTGCACCCATGGCTAACATTCCTGCAAATGAAAAGCAAAAATTTTGTTGTTATGTATATAAATATAAATGTAAAGAGAGAACAAATAATTGCCTTTATAAAGAATAATAACATATATAATAGGACATGCTAAAAGTCTGCTTTAATGTTGGTGGCAAAAAACTCATTTCATCTTAAAGAAATACTAAATTACAAAATGGACATGCAGTGACATTCATACGGGGATATGTGGATTAAGTGTAAAATAGGTTATGGCATGGAACAAAAAGAATATGTGCATTCAAGACGAGTCAAGTAGATTAGCGTACAAATGTTCAAACTGAGCAAACAAAAATGTCTATATAAAGATTGAACCAAATGAAACAGTATATGATAGCAATAATAACAATAAGAACAATGATGTAAACTAGCAGTGGTAGCAACAAAATGATTTCAATACTTCTACGAAAATCAAGTTAATGCAAATGTGACTTAAGAGCTCATAATATAAAAAGGAAAATATAAATGGTGACAATCAAAATATAGCAAAACCTTTTAGCAAGGAACAAGACCTATTATTTTGCAGAAATTAGTACAGTATCATTGCTAACCATGCAGATGAGCAATATGAAGACAGAAACAAACTTGATCTTGCAGTACCAAGAAGACCCTTCCCCAATATATATGCTGTAAGGCCTGCAGAAGATAGAACAAAACTACATGAGATAAAAATAGGAGCAATTATGAATTGTGAGATATGTAGCAATAATTTACTGATAAAAACCCAAGATTCATCTCAATTATAGTTCAAGAAGTGTACAGAATTATCACAGCACCAAGCAAATAGTAGGAAAAAGATGACTAACAATCAAATCAAATCAAAAAACTTCTTATCAAATTTTCGGTAGGAAGACTGACAAGTAACAAGCATCCAGATCATAGAAGGGAATATAAGAAGCAAAAACAAATACACAGAAATGAATTTTTGCCAACCTAGTTAGAAATAAATAACTGTTTATATATGCTAAAGACTCAGTGTTGTACAAAGCATGCTAAAAATTTAAAATAGAATTCTCGTCCATCAATCCATTAATTAAATATTGCATCCACACTTTATTTCCTGTTGAAATGCCTGAATCAGACTTGTATAATTAGCCATCCACCAATGAATGCATCCTAGACATCACATTCATTTATTTCACCAATAAGCATAGTAAATCCCAACAAAAAACTGCTTTTAGGTAACAATAAAATGAGACAGTGTGCTTCATGGCTCCATTACCTTTTTGAGAGGCCTTGACGATGAACTTTTAATGCAGGAATTAAATACACAGGGAGATGCATTGGTAGAGCTCTTTTGTATGCTTGAAAAAAGAACGATAGGACATGGCCACCACAAGACTTATTTCCATGTAGGATCTGCACAAGGTTTAAGTACAACCCTCAAAAATTCTATATCAAATGAACAAATTTATGTGCTACAGTCATGCACCTGCATGCAGCTAATGACTTTATTCATGCATTTAGGACAAATAAAAAGATTGAGAGATCATGCCTAGTAGGGGATTTTCATTTGTGGATCTAGTTTAATGTTAACACCTATAGAGTTGTAATGTTTTTCTATTGCTTCCAAATTTGTATAGGGCAAGCCGCTTGCAATTTCCTTTATTCCTTGCAAGATAACGAGATCCTTTCCACCATGTTTATTGAGAAAGGACTTGTATGATGGAGGCAAACTCTCTTGCTTTAATATATAAGCGGACCTGAAAAATACAAGTTTCTAATTACACAATACTCATAGGAGTAAAGAATTAAAAGATAAAAGTAATCAGAACATAAATTTGATGTGGGCTGCAAGTCCAAATGCAGCTGATATACATACATAGAGAACTAGCCAATGAGTTGTGCCGTACAATATACAGATTATTATCAATTTGTCAATAAACTTGCACAAGTAACTCTTTCAAGTAATGAAACTGCAAAGGAATAATGATACCGGTAGTCCTAAAAGTTATATGAAATTGTCAATTATGTCCTATAAGTCTAAAAATTTTCAATTGAGTTCATAATGTTTTTAAAACTTTCAATGTTGGTCATCGACCGTCAAAACTAACAGAACGATGTGATGTGGCAGTCAATTTGTAAGTTAGCTCATTTTTACTTGATGACGTGGACAAATAGGAAAAGCTATCTTCCTCTTTTAATTAACCTCCCATTCCACATTTTCTATAATTTATTTATTTATTTGTTGTATATAGAACCAGAAATAATCTCATCTCTCGCATTCCACATTACGGCCAGCTACAAGAATCAATCCAGTCACTACTCTTCGTAACAGCCGCAACGGATTTGATTTAGCTCCTCCTTCTAAGTTCAAAAGCGGACATCTCCTGCCGACGACCATTCCGGTCACCAGAATCGATGACGATGATAGTCGCTCCGCTTTCGACAATGATTTAACCACCGAGTCTGATGAGGATAATGTTTATGCCAAAGGAGGACAATATTCTCTTGATTCATCTCCTCAAGATGATAGAATCCCTAATTTTACTACTACTGGTCAACGACGATGTTATGTTAGTGATTATTGTTAGTTCATCTATAGAGATGGTGGAGGTGGAAATAGTGTGGCAGAGAGGTTTCTTAGAAGGAATGGGAGGCATACAGGTTATACGGAAGAGGATGATGATGATGTTGATGATAAGGAGTCTGATTCTTATGGTAGTTCAGAGTTTTCTACTACATAAGGTGGTGGTGGGAGTGTAAGCAGTGCTGTGCCTAGGAATAGGAATAGTAGGCTTCGTGTTTCTAAAGGTTATGCTTCCAGTGTCACTGAGAATGTTAGCAATCATGTTGAAACTATTGCTCGAAAGGTTTGTGTACGCCTTGGAGTTTGATTAGTTTCTTTTTTATGACCAATTCAACATAATCTTATCTTATTATTAATTGGCAGAGCATGTTTTTGTATTGCATTTTGCATTTTTTAAGAGCTGACTGTATTGATGGTGTAAATAAATCTAGTGATATTGATGGTGTAAATAAATCGAGAGATGAGATTCAATTAGCAATAACCTGTAGAAAACAAAATTTTCATGTTAATTGACAATAAAAACTTCTTGAGCAATTATTTAATGCTACCACAAGAACTATTAATAAAAAGGGAAACCACCTTCTGATCTTATGTATACAAGCAATCTAGTAGAAGTGCACAATCTTCAGCATGCAAGGCTTGCTTAAGAAGGACATTAACTGAGTCTGTGCCTGGTGGCTTTGCATGAGGAGGTGATTCTGCAGCAATGGGAGGTTGATTAAAAGAGGAAGATAGCTTTTCCTATTTGTCCACGTCATCAAGTCAAAATGAGCTAACTTACAAATTGACTGCCATATCACATCGTTCTATTAGTTTTGACGGTCGAGGACCAACGGTGAAAGTTTTAAAAATTTTATGAACTCAATTGAAAATTTTTAGACTTATAGGACTTAATTAAAAATTTCATATAATTTTTAGGACTACCAGTGTCATTATCCCAACTGTAAACTATAAAAAGTAAAGAAAGAAACATTGCTCGGCAAAGATGGATGGTATTGGTACATACAAAATTTAAGAAGAAGAAAGGCACATGAGGAAAATGTCACCATGCTTCCAAGTAAGAGGTTTACAATACTTCCTAAACCATTTACTCTTAATCCCATAACGCAATGCCAAAACAGCAGCGCGTAATACAATATATATAGCTAAACTTATATTATGCATCACATAGGGCCGTTTAGCCTCTTTTGAGCAATACAACAGAAAAAAAGGAAAATAGTGCAATATTTTACCTGGAATTGCTTAGATTAATCAAGCCTTTTTTTGAGAGATTTACTATAGAATCTGCAATAACTCTGGCACTGGTTTTTATATAACCACCTTAAAAGAAAATGAAAAACAAATTCAAGCTATCGTCTACAGGTCCAAAAATCTCTAAAGATTCTAGATAAATTTTGAATATCAGACATGGATCAGCTACTATTATCAAAAAGCCATGCCATGAATAATCTAGAAACCAGATTCCAATTTATTGAACAAGATCTAGGAAACTCAAATCTATTTCAATGAATATAACAGATCGAGAAAATAAACAACAAATATAATAAGGAAACCCAAAATCACAACAAATATAATAGATCAACAAAATAAATAGCAAAACCAAAATCACAACAAAACCAAAAGGGTTAAATATACCAGTGGTCACTAAACTTTGTACTTATTTCATTTTGGGTACTGAACTTTAATTTGGTTCATAGAGGTAACCCAACTTTAATTTTATTTTATCTGGTGGTTACCCGATGCCGGAAGCCGAATATTCTTAGAATATTCTGAGAATTTGATGACTGAAATGAAATCAATTAAAGTTTATTACCCAAAATAAAATAAGTGCAAAATTTGATGACCACCAATACATTTAACAACCAGAATATTCTCAGAATATTCAACTTCCAGCACCGGGTGACTACCGGATAAAATAAAATTAAAGTTGGGTTACCTCTATGAACCAAATTAAAGTTCAGTACCCAAAATAAAATAAGTGCAAAGTTTAGTGACCGCCGATATATTTAACCCAAACTAAAATGCATAAAAACAAAACTAAAACCATAACAAAGAAAGAAGATATCTGATGAGTGTGAAAAACACATGTTTTAAGCACTTTATTTTATTGCATCTTAGGCTTATTAGTTGCATTAGTTAGTTAGTTTTTAGTTAATTTAGTTAGTTTTATTATTTTGTCTTAATTAGTAGGATTTATTTATTTTTAGATAATTTGTTTTGTGTTTTTATTTTGTAGGATGCATTTGGAT
>CATIWO010097800.1:0-18092 GCA_949673435.1 Macaranga tanarius | reverse complement strand
TTGGCTGGAAAAAGGAGAATTTAAGTTGTATTTAACAACCTCCTTAGTGCTAGAATGTCTTTTGGTAAGTGATTTGTATTTTAATTGAGTTTTTGTTTGAGTTTGGATAGTTGAATTTCGTGCTCTATTTTGGCTGAATTTGCACCTTCTGTAATTTGGCCATAACTAGAGATATATACCTTTGATTTGGGCAAGCCTTAGCGTTCTGGAAACCTTAGAGAGTCCTTTACAAGTTTTATGTTTTAAGTTTCTCAAAAATTCGTGGTTAAAAGGGTATAGTAAAGAAAAACATTTTAGTGCTCATTAAGTACTCTGTTTTGAGTTGAATAGGTTGTTACTTCCATAAATGCTTTTATGCATGACCAATTGGAAGGATTTTAGTTGGGATTTAAAATAGACCTATAACTCTAGCTTTAGTAATAATTTGAGGGTTTTTGGCTTAGTGTGTATGAGTTGAGGTCTATTTGAATTAGAGCCACTTTTGGTGTGCTTGTGCCTTTGAAGGATTATTTGTTAAATATTGGTGTATGTTGATGAATAGGAGTTGGAAGAGGAGAAGGAGGCCCTACTCAGTATGAGGGGTTTGATTAAGATGGAGTTAAAGTATTTAGGTAAGTAATTGTTAATTCAATGCTTACTTTTAGTACTTCTTTTGTAACTATAAATGTTGATTGATTGTGCTTGTATATGAATGTTAAATATAGTAGTGAAAAAAAGGATGAATATGTGATATGTGAACATGAATAAGTATGATGATTATATGTTGAGCTATAGAAACCATTTGAGGTGGTGTGAATATAGTATAATGCTATAAGCATGTTGTATTGTGAAGATATTGAACAAGCATTCATATTGCATTTAAATGAGAAAGAAATATGGATGGAGATTAAGCTCCACGATCTGAGCTCAGATGTGGCCATTCTATTATGCGCATATATAAGTTGAGAGATTGAAAAATATCTCGATAAAAGTTGGGAGATTGAAAAACATCTCAAGAATGGGCCACGATTAAAGAAAAAGGAGAAATGAGAATCAAAAGCATACATTCATGCATTATGAATGTTATATTATATTGATATGAATTTGATACTTGATGGGGTGTAATTAATGAGTTATAAACCCCTTTATTTATGCTAGCTTTTGTACAATTATTGTTCAGGTTAATGTATAGTGATTTGGGTGTTGATTGGTTTGATTAAATGCTAGAAATAGTGTACAGATGAGTAACACGGGCTTAGACACGGGCGTATCTCGGACCGTGTATAATTGAGTGAAAATTGATAGTAGTGAACACGGGTTAATATACGGGCGTGTTCATATGTGCATAGTAAAGTGTTTTAGCTGCTCTTTATACGGGCGTGTCCCGTGGCCGTGTATTTATACATGGGCGTATCTCTGTAGAAAGTTAATTGTACATGGGCGTGTTTAAAATGTGTGTACTGTGCTATTGGGTAACACGGGAAGGAACACGGCCGTGTATCTGACCGTGTTGAAAATTCTAATATATTTTTCTGATTGTTCTTTTATAGTTCTAGAGAAGAACTATTGGTGATCTTGGCTTAATAATTACTTACTTGAGTAGCAAGCTCGTTCCTTTGCAATTTGTGGTTTTCAGGTGGTAGTTAGCTTGTGTAAAGCTTACTTTTGTTAAAGCTTGAAGGGTGAAACGGGCTAAGGTGGGACAACCGTGTGCTTGACGACAGTATTACCATCCATCCATCAGAGCATATCAACATTTGACATGTAGTTTTTATTAAGGCACAAATGTTGCCATTGTAATTTCGTAAACTTTGATGCTATGTAAAATTAATATTTTGATATATATAAATATAAAAGATCTTTCGAATTGTGAAAAATTTTATTATTCATATTTCAAATTTTAGTGTTCTGAACACGTGTATGTGGCACCTGGAGGGTGTTACATATAACTACCCATGTGAGAAGTGAGACTGAGCCTGGCGGATAGTCTCACTAAATGGCCATTTAATTGATATTGAAATTATGAGGAAAATAGCCAATGAGGCTAAGTGAGAGGAAATTGTGTGAGGAAAGGTCCGGCCAGATACTAACTTTTGTACTGAGCACGTCTTCCTTTAATTTTATGCTTATGAATGAGATGCAATGTGTGAATGGGATGTTCTAGTATAAATGATGGATGTTGATGCTTTTAACTTGTGAATGGTTGTGAATTATGTGTTGGTGCATAAATTGGTATTGTTTAGTATGTTTATAAGGTATTTTTAATCATGAATTGAGTAATATTTAAGTGTGGGATGGATTGCTTTGCATAGGAATGAAGTTGGGTGTCAAATAGGTCAAAGGAGGGCAGACTTAGTGCCGACTCGGCACAGAGGCAAGGCGTGCCGACTCCGACTCGACTCAGCACGGCGTGCCGACTCAGCCTCCTTTTTCAACACACTATTGTCTTTATATTTTTACTATAACTCGAGTTACAGAGCTCCAATTGGAGTGTGGTTTAATGCTACAAAAAATTTAAAGAGTCTTCTACAACTTTCATGTTTTGAGTTGAATCTATCATTAAGATTCTCTAACTGAGCTTGACATTTTATTTCTCACTTGCTCCTTTTTAATTTAGACTTCTGTACGCACTCGATGTAGTGCCAAGGGTAATGGAATTTTATGGTGATTGTATATAGACTTAGTAGAGGATTGATAGACTATATTATAATCATTAGAATGTATCTTATATATGTAATTATGTGCTTCATTAAATCAACTCTTATATGACAAGTATATGTGTGCAACTATTTTTGTTGTTGCTTATTGAGTTGTAAGCTCACCCCTTTGTTGTTGAATTTTTCAGGACTTGTTTAGGCTAAGGGCTTAAAGCTTGCATTGGAGTCTTTAGGTGGGCCGAAATAAGTTTTGGTGTAACCGACCTTCCTCCTGCATATGATTTTGCATTTTGTACTAGATAGCCATATGTTAAATATGTGTGTATTACTAGACAAGCATATGTATAATGTTGTATATGTATGTACATTGAGTATTTGTATTTATACAAGTACTATTTTATGAAGAAAATTTTTATATGTTACGTGTGTTTGGTTAAGAATAGCCACGTATATGGTTATGTTTTTGGGCGTCATACAACACTTAATTATTTTAAGTTGGTTTGATAACTCAAAATGAGCCCAACTTAAATTATTTAATTAAGTTAACAAGTACTTAAAATAATAAGTTAAAACTTTTGACTTAAAATATCTACTTAACACATTAAGTTATTAGGTTTTAAATTTTTTTTATTAGATTGACTATTGTGTCCTTATTATTTAAAAATTATTACTCCCTTGTCAATATCACAAGGTTAAATAGGTAAAATTAATCACTTTTATGATTTTCAGCACTTATAGTTATTAAACAGATTTATTTAATTCAGTATTTAAAAAATTCAATGTTTATTATATTCAGCATTCAACACTTAATTTTCAGTTTCATCAAACACCTAGGTGTTTATTTTCAAAAAAAAAAAAAACTAGGTGTTTGATAATACCACTTAATGCTGAAAATTAATATATTTATTACTTAATTATTTTAAGTTGGTTTGATAACTAAAAATGGGTCCAACTTAAATTATTTAATTAAGTTAAAAAGTACTTAAAATAATAAGTTAAAACTTTTGATTTAAAATATTTTATGAACACATTAAGTTGTTAGATTTTAAATTTTTTTTATTAGATTGACTATTGTCTTTATTATTTAAAAATTATTACTCACTTATTAATATCACAAGATTAAATAGATAAAATTGATCACTTTTATGATTTTCAGCACTTATAATTATCAAACAGATTTATTTAATTCAGTACTTAAAAAATTCAGTATTTATTATATTCAGCATTCAACACTTAATTTTTAATTTTATTAAACACCAAGATTTGATATTTCACTAAAAAAAAAAATTAATTCCCCCATCGCCTAATTTTTTTTATTTAAAATAATCAATTAGGGATATATATGGATGGTTTTGGCACAACTAATTTTCAAGGCCACGAGGAGCATTATTTGATAATTAAATTGTTTGATGTGAATCGATAATTGAGTAAATGAAGTGACAAATAAGCTTCAACTTCCAAAATCTGCCCCCTCTTCCTAATTCTTTAATTAATTATAATTACTTATATACTTAGTTTATTGTTTAAACTAATTTAGAGAAAACTAATCACATGATATGATAATTTATTTGTTTCTTCCTAATAATTGCACTATAAAACTACAATTTTTTATGGTCCTATATGTTCATTAGTTATGCAGCATGAAAAACATTATTTCATATATCAATGTGTATTTAGCAACTAATTTTGTTTCAAATGTTATAATAGCTAATTAATCATAAATCCACACCGACATTTTTTTATCAAATCGAAATTTTTATTATATTTCAGACATAAAATTTGGGCCAACTAAAGCGACTGAAATTTTTTATTTTGAAAAAAAAATTTAAAAATAGAAAAAAAATGATTTTAGAGGTTAGGACCTCATGAACCAAAATAAACATACTTTCTACCAAATCATATGTATTATTATAAATATTTTAATATTATATATTAAAAAATTTCAGTTAGTTCGATTAATTCAGTTTTAACCGAATTTTTGATTTTAAAAATTTACAAACTAAATCAAATCGAAATTGTTGATTTTTGATATCGGTTCTGTGTTGCTCAGCCTTGAAAAAAATTATCTACTACTCGAATCTGGACCATAATTAGAATCTATTATTGTTCTTAATTTCTATTCAACATCAATCTTTTTTTTTCAAGTTAGAAGGTCACCACCAAATATACTGACTCTTCACCTTATGAAACCAATATTGCAATACTTTATATCTCTTCCAACCCAAACAACTAAAAGATACCATATCACAATTTTTGGAGAACTTCCAATTATTTTTAAGTTCCAACCTACTAGGTCAAATGACTTCATACCTACCTCACAATTCCATACTCAACATCTAAGAACTCATTTTACAATGTGTTGACTTCATTTTGGCTCTACATATTTACTTTATTTTTCTTAGCTAAGTAAAATTAAACTATTGCTGACAATTAATCAATTTGATGTATTGTATATGACTTTTTAATTGGATAATTGCCTTATGAATGTATTAATTTCTTAATGCTAAAAAAAGTATCCCCACATGATATGTTCATAAATTTAATGTATAGTTGTGTATAATTTATAAAGCATGAGTTAATATAAAATTGCTCTATAAAAATTGCAAAGAGATATCGCACAATGAACTAAAATGGATTGGAAAAACATGTATTAAATAATCTATAAATAAAATAAAATATCTTTCTTATAATGAAGATTGGAAGAGAAGATTAATTCTTTAATATAGAGGGAGATGTATAGCTCAACTTGATTCATAAAACAATTATGTCCAATCTTAGACAAATAAGGATATATGCAAGTTTCAATCATGATAAATGCATGGTTGATGTAAAATAATGTAATACAACAAGAGGCAGGACCCAGCTAATAAATGTAGAAGCTGATAAATTTAAAATTTATGCTTAATTTTCTGATGGGTTTTCTTTTTCTATCATAATTTCTTGATTTAATTAAGATGTTAACCCATCTTTAGTGTGCTTCATCTGATTTAATATTTTCCTCACATTTTCTTTTTTTTTTTTTTATATATACATGCACAAGTTATTATTAAAAATTTTCTTGAAAGCTACGAATCCATTCACTTGCCATGTGAAACATTTAAAAAAGAAAAATGAAGGATTCATCTATTGACCCAACTCTACTCTCCTTTGCAAAGCAATCTCTAACACCTTGTTCTTAATTATATTTCAATGCATAATTTTGTTGAAATTTCAATAAAGATATTTTACTTTTTCTTCTTTTCTTTTGTATTATTCTTTCAATGATTGAATTTTTGGGCCACTTATAATTTTATCATCTGATTTTTTTCTTGGTAAAAGTTTTTGTATCTAAATGCCCAAAATCTGAAAAGGAAAGTTTGAAACAATACTTCAAATGTAAGGTTTAAATGATTTCCCACATGAAAGCTTCTTCTTTTCTTTTTATTCTTGTGTACTATGATTGACATTATACATATTGTACACAACCTAGCAAATATCAATAAAAGGCAGAAAAGAAGAAATTGTTTGGATTTGAAGCAAACCAAAAATTAATTAAGTAGTGCTTGGAAAAATAATAAGTGATTGTCTCATTAATGAAATCATCCGTTTTTATCCGAAAACATTACAAACTATACTATTTGAATTTGATATTGTTGATTTGTGAAATTAATGTTCATCCAATTTTTTAATAACTCAAGTAGATTTATCTCTCGTTTCACACAAAATAACAAAATTTTAAATTTAATAACACTTTTCCTCTTTTAAAATTTTATAAATATTAAAATAAATAAATAAAAGTATATCGTTGTAGCCAAACCAAGAGAATAAATAATATAAAAGAAGCCAAACCTCTTAATATTGGCCAACTATATATACTAGTGTATAGAGAATTGGAGATACCAATGCTCATAAGTTATTGTTAAAAACAATGATCAAACAACTCCACCTCTTTTGCCAAAAAGAATTTGTTAGCTTTTTAGTTGGCCTATCTAATTCATCCAAAATAACCAACCCTCTAAAACTCCTCTAACCTACCATAGACATAGAGCAAAGAACCATTTAAAGAACACTTGAAAATAAAAAGGAGGAAGACTCCCCATTGCCTTGCACACTGCTACTACTACTCTCCCATTGTTAAAGCTTGAAAACTTCATTTCCTGCCCTTTCTCCTCCCTTCAATGGAAGAAGAAGACCATCAAAACTCAAGGCTTCCAATGGCAAAAACAGGCAAGATTGTCAGAAGATCAATCTATACTTTCCTTCAAAACTTTCAATATTTCACCTCTTCATCAGCTCTTCTTGCTCTGCCTTTCTCTGTCTCAATCCTCCTGGCACAAGCCTTATTAGTCCCTTCATCAAACACTCTCTTTCCAACAATATACAATCGCTTGCAGACCCTTTTTCGCGCTGCCGGGTTCCCTCTATACTCAGAGTTCTTCACCATTCTCGGTCTCAAGGTCTCTCAGACAATCTCTTCATCAATATTTGTACTACCCTTTACTCTTACTTTCTTGATTTTTGCAAAAGCATCAGTAATTCAAGCTCTCAAGAAACAAAAACCAACTTCACAATCGCCAACTTTCACTTCTGTTACATCCATTTTCAACCCTCTTCTTCTCACCTATGTCTTCAACACTTTCTTGATCATCTCCGCGAATGCAACAGCTTTTAGCCTCTTATTCCTTTCTTTCAACTTTCTTGAAGGGTTCGGCTTCTCTTCAAATAACAGTTATCTCCTACTATCAGCTGCTGGAGCAGTTCTTTATTCGATCATTCTTGCCAATGCACTTGTAATATGCAACTTGGCATTGGTCATATCCGGCGCAGAAAAATCTGGTGGATATCTGGCATTTCTCAAGGCATGTGTAATGATTCGTGGGAGAACTTCAACAGCACTATCACTCGCAGTGCCTGCAAATATAGCCCTGGCAGGAATTGAAGCTTTGTTTCAGTACAGAATTGTTAGACCTTACAATCAAAGAGGCGAAACCGCGAGTTCTTCGATGATTATGGAGGGGATGTTAATTGCATACTTGTATTCAATTTTTATTGTTCTTGATACTATTGCAACTTGCATCTTCTTTAAGAGTTGCTGTAAGACAAGTTCTTGCATGGATCAAGAAGGTAGGTTTGCTTACAGGATTGAAATTGCAGAGGAAGGTTACGAAGGTGGTCATGTTATTAGCTCAAAGACTGCTCAAGAACAGCATTAATAATAAATTATGTAGTGAAGAAGTACACAGGATCAGGTATTCTTTTTTTTTTCTTCTTGTTTTTTACTGATGGATTTGAAGAAAGTAGCTTCTTGGTTTTCTTGATTGAAACCAGGCTACTTCTTGAAAACAATAAAGATTAAAATCATGAACAAGAAACACAAGGAAAAGAGAAATTTATTCATATTAGATTCTTCAATTCATTTTTTTTTTTCTTTTTGGGTTATCTGTAGACTTAAAAGTGTTGCATTGTAAAGTAACAGAGATTTTTTTTTCTTTTTATTGTTTGTTGTGTTGAATGTAATGAAATAGAACAAATGAAGAGGACAAAAATCACATTGTAGAGATTGTACTAAAGTGATCAAGAAAATGAAATTTTAGCTACTTTGTAAATAGAGAACCACCAACAAGAGAAAGTTGAGTTTAAAGGCATATACAAGGCAATCATATCCTGGAATTAGAACCAATGTAATTTATAAGTAACTTTAAGAAGAATTCACATTATAGCTAGCACTAAGTCACTAACAATGGCCTAGAGTGCATAATGATAAATCAAGCAACATAAAAGCATTTAATATGTTTCCTTATTTAATTATTGACTTGCCATCGTCATTGCACGCTTAAAATTGACAAACTTTAATTTAAACTGTATTTCATATTCATTTAAATATTAACAACTCTCCCTCAATTAATAGTATCAATTAAAACGAACTATGGCATATGAAATTTAATCACCTTTTTTTGACTGGAGAAGTTGTTCATATATATAGTTTTTTTAATCAAGAAGTCTTATTCGAATTTCCTATAAATAAACTGGAAGATAAGGAAAAGAAGCTACTTTGATATTTTGCTTAGTTCATTGTGAGAAAAGAAAATTGATAATTAAGTGTAACTAACTGCTACTACTAGTGTACATTGATGATGACACAAGTACTAAGAACGCACAATATCAGAACTTGGTAAACTCTGCTAATGATGGTTAAAGACTTGAAGCAATGAGATTCTTCTTTTTCTTCTATGAGATAATTTTTCAAATATAGAAACTAATTAGATTGGTGTGTTGTCTTGTCCACAGCAAATGTATGCAATAAAGTAATATTATGGGGAACCAAATTAATCACTTCACATATCATCTACTCAGGCAAACTAAATTCTATTTCAGTAGTTCAAAAATCAGTGTATAAAATATTGGTTTTTCCTCGATTTAGGATTGAAATACGGATGAGCATACAGAAAACTGGAAACACAAAGCAATATATGAACCGTGCAAATGGTATCTGAAGAAGCGAGAAATTTCCAATCTGCAACCTATATTTCAATGTTATAATACAATTACACTAAAGGCAACCCGTCTTCTGTTATCCCTATCTGAACCTGAATACCTATACAACATTTTTCAGGACGGGTTTCGTCAAAATTTTAATTAGAACATGAACTAACAAGAGATTGAAGATACTGCCCTATATGTTACAAGAAAAGAATTTAATCTAATGTTAGGGTTGGGTTAGAGCTTTGTACACGGTTGCATTCATGATACAGAGAAGCTTTGTGCTTTACATCACTGAAGGCATCCGCTCTGGTTCTGCAAAAAAATTTCTCCCAGACCAATGACGGTATGCACAAACTGGGTCAAATCACCTATAGCTTATATGGCGAAAACTGAATGAAATCACATATCAGCTGTTGCAGTAAAGGATTGACCTGGCGCTAAATTTCTTCCAAATCAATGCCACAGGGCCTGCATTTATCATCCTAATAGATCATGCCGAGAACATGTTCTACGCCAGCATTTGCAGCCACTCACTTCAGCCAAAATATGATCCATGTTACATTTAACGTGTTGAACTCAATGATCATTCATCTGATTCAATGAGCCTTTTGCATGGTTAAGCTCCACAAGCCTCAAGGAATAGCATTTTTCCGCCCCGCCCGGGGCACCTTATAAGGCTTATGGATGGATAATGTTGGAGCAAGAAAGATCACTTTGGCCAATCTTCAGCAGCAATTTTGCCATCATTCACTGAAAAACATTTGAGGCAAAAGTCTGCTGTATAATGGATGAGTTCAAAGTGCCATGAAGGAGAAAGAAGAAATCAATCCACATCTATTTCGTAACCTTCTTAGTCAGATCTATTCCCCTCGCCTTTTGCATTTCAGCCTCCTTCTCAGCTTTCTTCTTGTCCAATTCAGCCTGCTTCACATTTTCCTCGTGCGCTTTTCGGAACAACCTCACAAAATTTAACAATGTTGCGGTAACTGCATTCATCATTGCAGCATTATGGACCAATCTAAACAACACAAATGATAGAACAAGACTGCACTACGATAATACTTTAAGATCCAAAAACCTTGTTTTCTTTAGTGCTTGTCCCTTCTTTTTCCACCCCTTTACCGGGTTCTTCCTAAATTATACCATATTTGCTCATTTACTTCACTCTTATTGGAAAAATTTTCTCCAAATTGTTATTTATTATCCATCTAAATCATCCCTTGTGGTTAAATCAGAGAAAGTGATCCAAATTCTAAAATTTACACACTAACTTATCTGTCCCCCGATATAGATGCAAACGCAACTCAACATAGGTAACTCTCAAAACAATCAACATTAACTTTTAACAGATCAAATGGGACCAAATATGATCAAATTACCTTGCTCAAATGGGAAACGTGCAGGATCCTCACCAAAATATTGTGCAAGTGCATCAGCATTTCTACCCTGTGAACCAAGAAAAAATAATTGATAAGATCATAATAATATATGGAATGTCACCGCTTATCACACAGTATTCAGTAGGACATGTATGCAAATTACCACAACAGAATATAGATTCGTCACAGATGCCACCTCCGACTCAGCAGTAGAAATAAATCCCCTCAATGTCTAAAAATTGGTAAGAAGCATGTCAGTGCATAAAATAGATTCACAAGAAAAAAAATCTGGAGAAAATTCCTGACCTACAAAGGCATCATTATAAAAGAAGATCCTATCAGGTGGTAAATACTTCACACCCAACAAATTTCTTAAATTATTAATGCTATATAAACCAATGGAACTCTGATCTGATCCCATCAAATCAAGAAATAATAATATGATACCAAAATGTCAATAAACAGCTATAACAGGAACAGAAACAACACTTTTTACATACCAATCAAACACAATGTTGGAGAATAAAAATAGGAGACAATACCTTACGAAAAACTTCTGAGACAGGACCATCATTTTCTGATGCTGCCAGCTCCTGTCTCACTTTTTCTAGTCCCTTAATTATAGCTTGCATTTCTTCTGCTAAAGACTTCAATTGTATCTGCAAGCACCAAGAAAAAATCTAAAATAATCTGACAAGTGACAACAGCCTTTAACTGCTAACTACCAAAAACAGGCTCAAACCTTGGATGCAGCTTCCAGGCTAACAAGGTCCAAGTGAAAATCTAGAACCACTGGTGATTTCTCTGCAAGTGTCTGTAAGTGAACACAAATTGGTGATTCCCATAAACATTCAAACTTGAGAATAGAAAAAATATAAGCAGCAAGCTACATAAATGATGAAAGTAAAAACAAAAACTGAGAATGACACATTAATGGCCCTTTATAGCTTCTCAACGAAAAGAATAAAAGATTCTGGACGGTAAGTTACAATGGAAAAGCATTCATTTTTCTTTTCTGGGAGCTGTGTCCTAATGCTTCATTAAGCATATAAGCATTCAATACTGACTCGAGTGTTATTTCAAAAAGCAAACCTTGCAAGTCCATGTGATATAACCTTAAACTCAAAATTTTCCAGGTGTTAGAAGGTTCAGGACAGCTGGGTCTAGAAAGAAACATTTGAGATACATTAAAGAAGCAATAGTAATGAATTCTAAAAGCACCATACTGATGCCATGAAATGCAACAAAATAAGATCTTGATTTGACGCAACATCCTCCACATAACCTGGCATCTTCAAGTGCTTTTGTGCATTTTAAGATCCATCACTGTTTAGTATCTAGCAAATTGAAACTCAATAATTAAAAAAATTACACATCGTTTTCAACCAATAATATTACAATTAAATTCAACAAAGCAGATTCTCCAGTATAAACCTTTTTTTAGCCAGATTCACATTGTCAGCAAGGCTATGCAGTCCAAATTACAAACTCAATAACCATTATACTTTCCTAATTTATCATACATTTACAAACACTGGTTAGATATATGTTGTAAATTTGTTTCATGTTCACTATATCGACCAAATTAAGAATGGAGACAATCCACCAATCAATCACAAAGACAAGTTTTTAAATTCTCTTAACATATTAATGAACAAACAAACAAATGAATACATATATAATTATACCTTGCAAACGTAATGCAGAAGTGTCATCTTGCTGTTAGAAGCTCGGGTATCGCTGAGTTTCAAAAGACTGTCTAACTTGAACCCAACTGCTGAACCTGTGCAATTCCGAAACAATGATACTCTACATCAGTCACAAAGCACATAACCATCGTAGAAGAAGTTCAAAGTCATTCACGAACAATCCACAAAACTCTTGCATACTAGAAGGCAAAGTGCAACACCAGCATATGGCAAGAATAAAACAGGAAACCAGAAATTAAAAAAGCAGCCAAATAAACAAAAAAGTAGCATTTGTCAAGCATTATGGAGCATAACAAACATAAGTAATGCTAATTCGTTAATAACCAAATAAAATCCCTAGTTCTCAGACCCAAACTGTGAACAATTTCATGCTACCAACATAAACCAGTTCAAGGACAAGCATCCAGAAATACAATTGCAGCACCCTACCATATGCATTCAAGATATGACTCCACTCTAAAAACCCCAAAGAATTTTCCACTCAACATCCATAAGTCTAAAAGTACATTCTGGCACCCATACAATGAATAGCACATAAATCTAGAAAGACGTGGGTCACACTTCAACATGATGCCTAAAATTCTAAGGTGACACTAAAGTTAGAAATCAACAAACTGCTCTCCAGCTTACCCCTGGCAGTTCCTTGGTTCAGTGTGTTCCCCACCATAAGAATCGTCCTCATAATTGCTTTCAACTTGAGGGAATTCCGAACCTAATTAAGCGATAAAGTGAGGCATTGGCTGAAAAAAGGAAACACCAATCTGCATATAAGCTTCATTAACATTTGTGGCATACCTCATCACATGCAGAGTTTACTGTGCTTAAGCTCTTTGTAAATTCCAATATCTGAGAAGGACATCAGATATAAGATGATTATGATACCAATAGAAAAAGGAAAAAAGAACTTGAAAGGAATTCTTAATATGCTAAAAGCAGGCTAAAAATGCAGATACCACCAAACCTGAGAGCCGAATTGAATCTTGAAAGAAAATACTCTCAGTTTTGACTCAACACGAGGTACTTTCATCTGCTCCAGAAAATACTGCATGTAAAAAATATAAAATAAATAGCTTTCAATACTTTGTTTCCAGACATCAAGGAAAGATGCAATAATGCATGCAATCAAGTCTTTTAAGCAAATCAAGCACGCAACAGCAACCTTTTCCAGATCATGTCAGGACAACAAAATTAGAAAGAAGTGCAGTAAATTCTAGCAATTAGCTCCATTACGTTATGTACCACAATCAGTGTACACTAAATTATCCTGCTCTCATAGTTGATCTGACAACCTGAGAGACAAAATTAAGTCAGATGTAACAAGTTCATCTGATCCTTGTTCTGCCTTCTCTCCTGCCCTTCCAAAGCCTTCATATAGCCCTTAACTGCTATTCAACTCCAAAACCCTATGCTTTCTTTAATATAAAATAAATTGTAACTAACATCAGCTGTTTTAACCAACAATGAGACAATATCATCAAGCAGATTTTATTACTAACTTCATGAAACAAATAGGTTCAGAACAATACATTTGAGCATGTACATCAATAAAGGGCCTTGTTTAGTGTAATGATTGCTCCTCATGCAGCAACGAAGTCCTACATGGATTAACGTCTAAGAACAGGCTTCACAAAAAATGTCAAACTTATTTAAGGCCATCTAGATTATTACCCTTCTATCTAGCAAAACACTATCCAGAAACAGCAAAGACAATGACAGTGAAAAACCCAGAAAACAAATTGGACTAGCTAATCCTAGCCCTACATATTCTGTATTCATGGTTCAGTTTCAAACAGTCCATATTAAAGTCTCACAACAAACATGCATATTGACATTCTGCAAAATCCAAGTTCCAAGTTAAATGTCTAAAGAACTGGAGGACTAGCAGCCTAACATCAAAAGAGCCACGTTAAGCCACAGTCATCTTGCTGAAGGCACACAAAGGTTATTTCATGTAACACCTAAACTTTTTCAGAGTTCCATAACTTATAGTAATACTGTTCCCAACCCTCAGAAGATAGTTTCAAGTTCATTATAGGTTCAAGTCATTGAAAAGTCAATTTTATATTATCCATAAAAATACCTAATGATCTTTTGAGTTCCCACATTAGACATATCTTTCCATATTGTACTCTTCTGTTAGACCTATATCCATAACCATAAAAATGGCTACATCCTTCAGCAAGTACAAAATGGCATCTCACAAGGTTCAATACTCATTCCTTCAAAAGGGAAAAAGTTTTTTAAAAAATCCATTTCATCTTCTAGGCGGCCCATCATCTCCCTAGAGTTCCACAGATTTTGATGTGAACATCAATGTCCAGCCATGCATGTTCACATTCTTCTTATGCAGCTCTTTCCTCACTGATGACAGAATCTCAATCGAAAAAGACAATGCTAAATACATTCGACATATATTACACATCCTGCAATGGGTCGGCGTATTTACTGGCACTAATAAAAGGAATGATTCATCAAAAGAAAACCAACAGGTCCGGAAATAAAATTCTGTGTGATTAAAGAAAACTCCTATCAATTTCAAGAATAGCCACATAAGCCAGGCTACTGGTGCAAAATAACCCAAATTGATAACAATCTCTCAAAGGAGTCCAAAAAAACGCAAGAGCAAAACTGTCAAGAATGTGATTCACCATAAGATGACCAGTTACAAGTCAGAATGATAAGCAGACTTTGCAGACCTGTTCACACTTTCCCAGGTTCTCCTTGTCTCCGGTGTAGCCCTATTATTGTAGAACAGCACATGATCAAACATCTAATAATGAGCTTGAGAATCAGCTGCTAACTATTGTAAAGCTACCAAAATGTAAAAGGGAACATTGATTTACTTAAAGCCCTACCTTGAGAAGTTCCATCTCTTCCTTAGTAGGACAGAATTTTATAAGATTTTCCACTTGATCAGCATCTAAAATTGACTCATCCATTGCTAAAACTGCAGCCTGAAAACATGCAGGGAGGCAAATAAAAATAACCTTAAATTTGAGAAAGAAAATAAAGGAACAAAATGAAGCTACAGTTCCAAATTGACCAAAAAGAGAATCAACTGTATGTTAACTGAAAAATAGTAATATGTAAAATATGGCACACATATGGTCTCAATTTAAATCAACAAAGAAAAGAATATGTTGCAAGCCAAACTTTGCATGATGGAAAAATACAATCCAGATTCAAAAGTTTTCTCATAGTTGAAAGTAGTAAATTGAGCAGCATTCTACTGTGAGAATAGACAATAAGGTACCCAAGACAGATATACATGTTTCACTATTTCCGAAATTTCACCTTAAGTGAGTCATTAAGAATACTAACTCCCCTCATTTCCCAACTATAGTTGAATGAGAGACCTAAAGCAATTACAAGGTTATCAAGTTCCAGTTTCAAGCTAAAGAACCAGTCACATTGTGAACCATGCAGAAAGCAATTCCCTGTACCATAGAGGGAACTAGTAGCTGTGAAAGCTTCCAAATTAGTCACTCATAAACCATACGCTATTTCTCTATGCATGTATATTAAGAGAAACAATTTCATATCTCAAATATAAAAATATTATGATTGTCCACAAAGCATATAAAATTAATAATAAAGAAAGAACTATAACAAGTGCAAGAGCTTTGAAGGTGTTTCTCTTACCATCATGTCAGAAAGCGGCATCTTAACTTTTGTGAGCATAATTTCGGTGTTGTTGGCCCTCCTCAGGTCAATCTACAGAACATAAACAAGATCACTAATTTGTAAGAATAGTGTGAGAATTAATTCTTCAGGTTATCACACGGTAAGAATCATCATCATTATTCTATCCCAAGGGCTGCATTTGAAAAAATTTTAAAGCAAAACAACTTGTTTAAACATAAGACCAGTAAAATAAGGAAGCAGCACATGCTGTTCAATAGATTTTAATCAACACACAACAAATCATGTCCAGCAAAACTCACAATTGAGTCCTATTGAACTGCATTCTGCAATTACAATCCATTTGCATTAAAACTCGCAATAGAAACAGGAAAGCACAGAAGCATTCATAGAAATAGATTTTTCCTCGCCATCTTATTACATTCTTATAACACACAGCCGCAATTGTTGGTCAACTCAGCTCAATCCCAAATTGGTTAAAGTCATGCGTGGATCTTTTATCCTTTACTTCTCCAAATTGGACAAGAAGACAAGACCAATTCAGTTTTCTTACTACTTTATATTGTTTGTGTAAGGCAGTCAAAAAGATTGAACATTTCACACTGATTATGTGCATTAAATTCTGGGAAAGAAATTATTGGAGTTGATTTTTTTCAGCTATTCAATCTCAACGATGCCCACTGTAAACACTAACATCAAATAGTTTTTGCACTAATTTATTCATGTTTCTCTTCTGTATAATGTATCTTCTGTTTGGAAAATGATTATATGAATGCATTCTAACCATTTTATTTCATCATCCTATTGAATTTCAATACAAATGATGCTTGCAGTAAACACTAACATCAAATGGTTTAAATTTTTCATGCCTCACATTTATGTTAATAATGTACATCATCTGTCTCTCCTACATTGTTTAGTTCCAGGAATTGTACTAGGGTAACACTTGAAAATCAAACAAAAAGCTAAATTACAAGTATATTTGTCAGAATTTGATTACCATTTAATGACAACCAAAATGAAATTTCGTTTAGTTCACCATTGAAACTTTAGGCACACACCACATCTACATGTGTACATATATGGATTCTGTGCAAAAAAAAAAATAAAAAAGAACACTCATATATATATTTTCTACATATCTTGCCAAGACAAAGAAATGATTAGTACAGGCTGAGAGAGTATAACTGGTCCATGTCTTATACAAGTTATAACAGTTGAATTAGCTTGATTCTTGAAAAGTAAATTGCAACTTGCAGTCTCTCAATTGCAATAGGCAAGAAGAAAGGTTCTGACAAGAAATAAAAGAAACACAAATAGACTTGGGGAAAAAATTTTTGCATGACGATTAACAACTTCGGGAAAAAGTCAAAAATCAACTATTAAATGTTTAGCATACCAGGTGAACTTTGTCAGTTTTAGAACCAGCAGACTTGCGTCTTCCTCCAGCTTTAGCACCCGAATCAGCAGCTTTTGGGACTGTTGCAGAGAAAAGACTCTCTAGCTCTGACACATCAATTTCTGGTGCACTATGGAAAAAGGATTCACCGTGAGAAATTAACAAAAAAAATCAGGCACACAGAAAATGATAGTCAATGGAGAATAATCACTAATTCCAAACAAAAAATTGGTAAGAGAAGTTACACTACATGTGGGGTTCTCCATGTCGCTGCAGCTCCTCCCACAAGCTTCCTTGTATTGCCCTTGTTACCTTGCTCCAATGCAAAGGCTTTAAGGATGATCTTCTAGGTGCTGTAGCAGTTGAACCCATCCCAGAAGAACGTGAATTCCCACGGCCTCTTCCAGAAACAAGGCCTCTTGTGTCAGTTGGAGCTCCTTTGGCACCTAGGGGCGGAGGTGGAGGGGGTCCAACACCTGGAGGTCTAGGCGGAGCAGGAGGGCCAGGAACGCGGCCTCCAGGAGGAGGTGGAGGAGGTGGGCCTCCACCTATAGGAGAGGCTCCCCGACCTGGAGGAGGAGGTGGGGGCGGGGCTCCACGTCCTGGAGGAGCTGGAGGAGGTGGGGCTCCTCGCCCCGGAGGAGGTGGAGGTGGTGGGGCTCCACGCCCCAGAGGAGGTGGTGGAGTTGGAGCTCCACGAAAAGGAGGTGGTGGGGGAGGCAGAGCTCCACATGAAGGTGGCGGTGGGGGAGGCGGAGGAGCTCCGCGCGAAGGAGGCGGTGGCGGGGGCGGCGGAGCCCCGCGTGAAGGAGGCGGTGGCGGAGGCGGCGGAGCCCCTCTTGAAGGAATTGGGGGCGGGGGCGGC